>OY720459.1:11587434-11632434 GCA_963082715.1 Harpalus rubripes | reverse complement strand
GCCTAATACAAGACTAATTCCAAACACAATTTTCTTGTGTCAGTTAAAATTGAAAAAAACCTTACAATTTTACCGCATATTATATATATATATATATATATATATATATATATATATATATATATATATATATATATATATATATAGGGTGATTCATCGGTCTGTCCTCTCTTTATAACCCTTTTATTTTAAGTCAGATAGAAAAACTCTTCAAATATAATTTCTATGATATATTATTGTCTATCTACATACCATATGCATTAGTATACAGGGTGCTCCGTTTAAGCGCAACAATATGTAACTTTATATTTCTTAATGGAACACCTATATATATATATATATATATATATATATATATATATATATATATATATATATATATATATATATTTATTTATTTATTTATTTATTTGATAGTCAATTAGATTCCCTTTAAAAAAGTATTAAATAATAAGGGGCCTAAAATTATAAATTAAGAAGTTATTTACATTCATAGTAGTTCATGGTGGAAAAAACTATAATTTAATACAAAATTTTGATACTTATTTATTAATACTTATTTTAAACATTACACTAATTACAAAGAGGCTATTAAAATTTAGTGACAGACTAAATAATGCAAAATTATAATAAATGCTCGAAAACTTGTCCTTCAACTTCAATACATTTTTCTATTCTTCTTATAAAATTAGTTTGTACAGAACGCACCATATCAGGCAAAATGCTTAAAAATGCTTCGCGGATTCATTTTCACATCAACATCAACAATGATAAACTAAGAGTATTTTGACAACTTGTTTGTTTAAATCGAAACAATTGATCAAATTATCCAAAGCTTACTTTAATAATAACAGATTTCAAACATATCATTCAACGAATACAACTAAACAACTTCTTAATTTATAATAAATATACTAAAGCGTAGGGTACGTAGATAGACAATAATATATCATATAAATTATATTTGAAGAGTTTTTCTATCTGACTTAAAATAAAAGAGTTATAAAGAGAGGACAGACCGATGAATCAGCCTGTATATATATATATATATATATATATATATATATATATATATATATATATATATATATATATATATATATATATAGGGTGTTTCCTTTAAAACAACCAGCGCTATTTTGGGCGAACTAATAACTTTATAGAAAAATATTTTATACCAAAAATGATCAAGAATAAGGGGATAATATATCAATAGTAACAAACCGAATAATTAACCAGTGGCTCTCAAACAGTAGAACAAAATTATATTTTTTTAATGGCACCGTATATAATTTTTTAGCCCTTTAAATAAAATATTATTTTCTGATTTCAACGACATAAATGTAGCATAGAGTTGTATAACAATTATTTCGAGAAAAATGGCATTAAAAACTAGAAATAATGTAATAAAAATCTGATGTGGACACCACACGACTTCCTTGTACGCAAGACCAATATGAAGATGAAGTATAGACTCAATTATAAAATTGTACGTATTTGACGTAATTTGACATTAACATCTATTTTTTTTTTTTTTGTTATTTTTTGTCCTGATCCATAGCAAGCTTCTTTACAAAAACCAAAAAGTACATAAGTTTTAAATTTACATATCTCGCTTATACAAAGGGCTAATTTAATAATATTTAATGTGCTAGACGCAGAATTTAATTATCTAAAACTCTTATTTGAACCATTTATTTCTAAAATCAAAATGAAACCATTTTATTCAAGAAAAACTGTTAACAACTTCAGGTAATATATCACTTCCGGTTAGCCTGTTTTAACCAAATTCTGCTATGTTATTCCAATTGATATAAAAGTCTTATATACTAAATTTGAAATGTTTTGGATTATATTTTAATATAGTTTTTCATTAAAATCTATTATAGGCTTCAAATAAAGTACCTTTTCTGGAAATTATGTAATGACCAAAAAGGGAGGTGCATAACTAGATGTTATAAAAGTCCTAAATACAAAATTTAAACTTTCTACGGCTTACCGTTTTTGAGTTATGCGAGATACGTACGTACGTACAGACGTCACGACGAAATTAGTCAGAATGGATTCAGGGATGGCCAAAATGGATATTTCCGTTGAAATCTGGAAACCGAAATTTTTCGCGAATACAATACTTCCTTTACTTTGTACAAGGAAGTAAAAATGGGTTTCCTACTAGCGTTACTAGGCAACAGATGTATCAATACATGTGTATTGCGTAGTGCATTGTAATATATAACATTAATACGATTTTTCTCGAAATAATTGTTATAGAACACTATATCATATTTATATCGTTGTAAACAGAAAACAATTCTCTATCTAATGGGATAAAAAATTATATAGGATACCATTTAAAAAAATATAATTTTATTCTGCCGTTTGAGAACCACTGGTCGAATTTTCAGTTTGGTATTATTAGTAAGTTAGCCCCTTATTCTTGATCATTTCTTGTATATAACATTTTTTTTCTGAAGTCATTAGTTCGCCCAAAAAAGCGCGCTATATATATATATATATATATATATATATATATATATATATATATATATATATATATATATATATATATATATACATATATGTGTGTATGTGTGCGTGTGTGTGTGCGTGTGAGTGTGAGTGTGCGCGTGCATGTGTGCGTGTGCGTGCGTGTGTGCGTGCGTGTGTGCGTGTGTGTGTGTGTGTGTGTGTGTGTGTGTGTGTGTGTAAAGTAAGACAGCAAACTAATTCCACCTTTCGAATTAGCGCCAAGAAAACTATGACAGACAAAATGGCGCTGTTATCAGGGCGCCAGGACAGCTGATCGCAAGGTTATCGGAAACAGCTGAGTATCCGTACCCTATATAATACATGTTGCCTAGTAGCACACGCCTTGTTTTGGGTAGTACGCTGTTATAAAAAATGTAAAATTTCATTATTTAATAATAATAATAATAATAATAATAATAATAATATAAAATTTATCAAAATATGATTTTAAAGAACAACGCAGTATGTATTCAAATATTTTTTAAAACATCTTTCTTCAAACACAAGGGTGAAATTAAATTTTGAAATTTGAATTTCTTAAAACAGCGGTCAATTAAAACAAGGCTTTTGCTACCAGCCATTACGATTAAAGAGAGATTAAAATAGATCTCTCTGAATTTAATGAACACAAACCGTCAAAGTTTATAATGTATTTAATTAAATTTAAATATAACTTAATGTACGAGTACTTTACCTAGTCTTGCTGTTATAATATAATTTTATCTGTCCTTGCGGTTAAAGAACTACTTGATACACTATTTTGAGTAAACAAAAGCAGACTTTAACCTTTACGCTGCAGTAGTCGCACACTACGCACAAATATTTTTTTGGATATTTCTTAATTTTACAACTTAAATACCCTGTCCTTCTAAGTACCTTCCTAACTATTATACCTTTCCACTCCACTGCTTGTTTTGGTTTGATTCAGGGTTGTTCCTGTCAGTACAATTGTACTGATCTCAGTACAAATGACAACATTTCAGTACATCAGTACTACACTTTCCATTATCAGTACAAATTAGGAACTACATTTTACTTATTGTTTTTAGTAATGAATACGTTTCAAAAATTCATGTTTATAATTTTTTTTCAAATTTCCCGCTTTGGAGGACTTTCACTAATGTAATATAGATGTCACTAATCATTACTCTAAATTGGCGTTTGCGTTGACGTCAGCGTACGGACTACCATGGGCGTAACTAGAAAAATTTTCTAGGGGGGGCCAGGCCTTTTGAATTCGAAATGCAAAGTAAATAGGTAAGTAATCCCATTTTGTCGTATGTACGCATTAAAAAATGTGTTATCAAAATCACTGTTCTAGAATATTCCAAAAAATTATTGTTTATCCCATTAAATTCTAGAATATTTCGGAAAATTCTAGAATATTCTATAAATTTTTGGCAATTTTAAATAAGTATATAAAGGGTAGCTGAGCTCATTTTAGTTTTATATAGCGACACAATCAGATAGAACTTTTTGGAACGTTCAGAAAAATTCTGTAACGTTAAAGAACTTTATGGAAAAGGAAATTCTAAAACGTTCTGGAATTTTATTGGAAATTCCAGAACTCTCTCGAAATTCAGAACTTTCTGAAACATTCTAGAACTCTCTGGAACTTTATGAAAATCTTCTTAAACTTTTATGTACTTTTTAGATTATTTTGTAACATGTAGGTAAGAAACTTTTCGAACTCTCCGAATATTTAAGTTTACCTATAATAAGAATTGTTTTCAAATTTTCTTTTTACTTTAGCTAGCGATGAAATACAGTGAATTTAAGAATAATTTGGTTAGGATGTAAAGTACAAAACGCTTAATTTATTGTTTAAAAAAAGCATAATTTGTGGATTAATTATTGCTTAATCAGAATTTTTCAAATCGAATAATTACTAAATTATTTACTACTCACTTAAATTCCTGTCGATTAATCAATTTACATCACACCATTCACAAAATTATATCAATAATTAAAATATAAAATAATTACACTAATATGTAATTTTTCCTAGGGGGGGCCATGGCCATCCTGGGGAGGGCCGGGCCCCCCCTGGTCCCCCCCTAGTTACGCCTATGCGGACTACGGACGCCATAGTTCAACTATGGCGTCCGTACGCTATGATAGTTGTTTACTGTCTGTCAAACACGCCATAGTTGAGTTGTTTTGTTTTGTCAAACTGTTATTTTATTTTATTAAAGCGTTCACCGGACGCTAGAGTTGTTTTTGTTTACTGTCAAACACGCCATAGTTGTTTTGTTTACTGTCAAATTTATTAAATATGGCGGTGAGTACATTGTTGGCTTATATCAGTACATTGGCAACACTGATTTCAGCACACATCGAACGTAGCTTCGGAACAACCCTGGTTTGATTGTGTTCAGTAGTATTTTACATATGGTACATTCCGGTCTGACACACTAGCGTGACTACTGGCGTACCATTTGTAACTCAGACTCTTTGACAATATTTTCTAAAAAATCAAAATTCCCATTGCAAGAAATATGTAAAATAGAAATTACTTTACCATTATAAAAAAAAAAAACAACAAGTGCGATGTATTTAGTGTACTTTGAAAGAGAACAGAGAAACTAAATTTTGTGCCTGCAGCATTATCGCAGGTACCCGGGCCGGCCCGAGCTACAGGCACACTAGGCAGTCGCCTGGGGCCCACAACCAGCACTTCGGCATGTTTTAAATACGTAATAATGTTTATCTTTCATCGTGGCGAAATTTTGAATAAAAAGCTGGAAAAAAGCTGATGTTCAAAATATTAGCTTATACTTTATGTACAAAATATGACACCTTTCAATTTTTTTTCTCTTATAAAATTTCGATACGAGCTATTGTTTCGAGAAAAAAGCTTTTGTTACTATTTTTTAATGATGGTAGTACTTTTCCAGTATTAAATAAAATCTTCGCTCATCAATGGTCCAAAAACGATTTGTGAACTTGTTATTAATTTCAATAGAACATCATCATCATCATCATAAACTTTACGGTTTAGGCTATTTAGACTGTTCCGTATCTTAGAGCAATGCATTATTGGTCCTTCCATCTTTTCCTTGGTCGGCCGGTTCTTCTTCTTCCTTTTGGTTTGTAGTGTAATAGCTGGTATGGTATTCTGCTATGTCCATTCTTTCGACGTGGTTTTTCCATTCTTCTCTGTATGTGTCTAATGCCTGTATTATATTTTTTGTATTTAATTTTTCTCTAATTGATTCGTTTGTTTGTTGATGTAACAATGAGTATCTGGCTAATGGTCTGACAAGCTTCATTTCCGCTGCTTCAATTCGTTTTCTTTGCTGGTTCGATAAGACCCATGTCTCAATCGAACATGATAAACAATAGTTTAAAAGTAGAAGATTCGCCAGAAAAAAAGCTCATAAATAAAAATTTAATAACAAAATTTTTTTGCATTTCATTTATTGTGTCCTTTTGATTTCAATTGTGAATAAGTATATTGTTTTTAATTTTATAATTTTTTTGCAGTTTTTATTTGTTGCATAAGTACCTGTAAAAAACAGAACCATTTCTCAAATGATTTGCACAATTTGGAGCAGAACAACCCGTTGTTATGGATAATTTCTATGATTAATAATAGTGTAACATTGATATTGAATGATTTAAGTAGCTCCACAATGGTGGACGAGTCAGCTGTAATTTATCTAGTAGCTATACTTGCATCAGTGACGTCATAAAATATTTAAATAATGTCTCGCATAGGATACTATACGCAGTAATGGGTTAATATGTATTTAAATTTAAGTTATATTGTTATATTTTACTTTCATTTATTTTTATTTTTAATTTAAGTTTAATTTTATTAAAATTTTATTTTATTTAGTTTACGTAAAGGATTTTTAAATTTGATTAAAAAGACTCCTGGATATTATACTAATCTCAAAACACCATAATATAGCGGTTGGAAACGCCGTAATTGTTAAAAATCGTAATTAGGAACACCCGGTCTGTAAAACCGGCGCGTTTACTCGTTTTATAAATATTGACGCGACTACTGCAGAGTTAAAATCTGCTATAAAAATATATATTTAGCATTTTTTAGATAAAAACATATATGACCAATAATGTTAAGATCACGAGATGCAATTTTTAAATCTGAACAATTTTTGATCTCAGACTTCTTGCTGTAATTAATAGGTAAAAATATATCGCTAATTGAAAATTTAGTTATTGTATATTCAATGTACAGAAGAAAAGTAGATACAGAGTATGTCACTGCGCACATGCAGAGTACTGTGATTCAAAACTTCACCACTACATCTGCATCTAAGTATTCCTTTTTATTTATTCTCATCATGTATCCCGAAATTCTAAAACAAGAAAAAGTCACATTAACAAAAATTTATTATCGTCCAATACAATTCACTCTATTCGAACTATCTTAATGGTACTCCGGCAAGCTGCGGCAGGAAAAAACAAGCACAAAGCACAACCATCACAAGTCCGGAGTCAGTTGTTCTCGGAACGTCTTTACAAGACACCTGAAGATATGCACGTAGCCGAAACAGTTTCTCAGAACCTTACAAGCCAAAAAGAAGGACATGGAAATACCAAGCCATAAATTCAAACTTGGAGAATAGAGAGATGTAAAATGATTTTAGATTTCATGGAATTATGAGTGTGAAGAAATGGAAGTGGCAGATTTAAAATTGAGTTGAGGTATAGAATCAATTCGGAGAAGATATAAATCCTGGTAGTTAATGTTGTGTTATGTTTTTTATCTGTCTAATTTTGAGAATATCTGTTACGTATAGAGATTAGGCCAAACAAAGTTCCACCATTAGACTCCTGTGAAAATGTGACTTATGCTCGGTTGCAGAAACGTTAATCAACGCATTCTTCGGTTAGCGGTCCATCAAAACGAACAAATGCAACGCGATTTTTTACCAGCAGTGATTTAAATGTCATAAGATCAAGGAAACTGATTTAAATTTGTTCGTTTTGATGAACCGCCAACCGAACAATGCGTTGATGAACGTTTCTGCAACTGGGCATTACCGTACTGGTTTCCATAGCGCCAAACAAAATTTAAATCACAACTTGACAAGCTGTGCTTTCGATCTTATTGAACACGGCGTGAAACTAGCAACCACTGACAACTATTCACATTAAGCACTGGTTGAATTTATTTTCACTGGTGTTTACAAGGCGTAAAGCAGTTTACAGCTGTCGTTATATGAAAATAAGCAACCCAAAAAGGGTGTTTCTGGATTTTTGCTGTCTTAATTTCTACGACTTGAAAATTATAGTATGCGACGTGTTTTATAAACTCTTTATAGATACATGGTATTTTATACAGTCGATCCTTGCGTGTCAAGAACACTTGTGACTCAAATGAGAAGTCTGGTTAACGACTGTTAAACACATTTGTTAAAATTTCTGACAGTTTGTTTGGTTTTTGTTTTTTGCATAAAGTTACTTCGTTTGAGAGAAGGGAGAACTTGGGTATCTGACAAGACTGTTGGCGTTAGCACTTTGGTTTTAAATTGTGCGTAGACGGATTGGATGTGCGTAGACTATAATAAAACATTATCGGCGGAAACCTAGGGAAAACTCAGCGAAGCCGAGGTTACGCTTGTACTCGTAATATACTGTTAATGAAATTCCTGCTAGTGATGCCGCGAGACGAAAAATGCCGAGAAAAAATTCGAATTTTCGAGTCGAAATTTCTGTGTATCTTGTCTCGTTATTCTTTTTCTTGCCTTTTCTCGATGTCGTGAGCCTCAAACATATGGTTAGCAATGGTAAATAAATTCACATTTCAAGGAACTTGGACGTAATTAACGAGTACCACTAATTAAAACTTAGTATTTTACTAAGTTTGATAAGTATTTAAAAAAAATAATCATCATTATGTAGATCCTGTGCTTCAACAGGTCTCAACGGAAATGTATCCAGACTCATCTGTCCTGCGCCTTTAGCCTCTCGTATTTTTGTCCGTCCTTAATTTCTCTTAGCATTCCAAATTTTCTTCGCCCTCTTCCCCTTCTTCCATGTATTTTCCCTTCAATAATAATTATGAATGAATTGAATTAATTGTGGTTTTATTTTGCCTAAAATTTTTACAAAATTTTGTACAAAAGTGTTTGGTATCGAAAAAATAATATTATTATATACTAGAAAATAGAAATACAAAAAAATGTATAGAGACCTATATATAGAGTACATAAATAAATTATTTGCTATTGCATTTATTAGTTTGCGTTTCCTTAGTGCAAAAGTTGCACAATGGTAAATATCTAACATTTCTTTAATTATTAATATTGTTAAATAAAATTTGTAATAACATAAATTTTTCATTGGAAAACTTTAGAAACTTAGACAAATACATTCTCCACAAACCATAGTGCAACGGACATTCAAAGAGGCAGTGGAAAACGTCATCAGGGTTGTTCTAATTGCAGAAGGAACAGTAACTTTCTGTATTGAATTTAAAAATTACTTGATTAAAATAAATACGAAATTTCGGGGCTTGTGAAACTCTAAACTGACTAAATAGCTTAATACTTTAATATTAATTTTAAATTTTAGGTACTGTAACGTGTGAGCCCCACTGCTACGAGTGCTACGCCGAACAAGCGTCTAAGTGTAGTGATGACGCAATCGCGCTAGCGGCCGGGCTACAAACAAGCCGCGACGTGTTTAATTGCTTCCGGTCGCCTAAAACCTTTTGTGTTCATTGTTATTATGCGGTCGAACATTATAGAGCTCTCTGGAAGTTAATGGCAGCTGGAGCAGGGACGCGGCTATGCTCTGGGTTAGTTACATGAAGAGACATATAGAGACATTCACATAGAGTGTTAGTGAAGCACAGCAGTATCGTGGTGAGTGTATGCAGTATAGTGTCGGGGGAAGTTACTGGTTAACTGGGATAGCTGTGGATGTGAATACTAGGTAGTGTTGACGAGTATTGGGAAGCTATTCGCAATCGAAATTAACGATAGAGGCGCTGATTTTCGAAACAAGATGGCCGCCATACGATGGGTTTGACATATGACAGTTCACATTGATCAATGTGTTTCGTTGACTGTGTATACAAACCGAGTATAAAAACTTATTTATATGAAGGCGATAAGTTAAAATATTAATTATTAATTACTACACTACAAACTCATCTGTCACTTATTGAATATGGCGCTTGTACGATTGCTTTTCGTAGTACTGATTTGCGCCACTAGAGGGATTTTTTTATCTACGATTGCGAATAGTGTACAAGGACAGTAACGGCGAGTCGGGAAGTTACTGGTATATCGAGATAACTGTGGAAGTGAATACTCTGTAGTATTGAAGAGTATTGGGAAGCTAGGTATACGGGAACAGTAACGGCAAGTGAAAGTGGATACTCGGCAGTAGTGGTGAAGAATTGTGGCGTACGGACAGTTGGTGATACTGAGTCTGTGGAAGAGAGAGAGAGTTACATAAATAGACAGATAATGAGGTGAAAAGTGTGACTTCGGTCCGAGTAGTTGAATATACAGGCGCTGTTGAGTCAATTGAGTATATAGACGCTGGGGAGGTCGGTAGGCGGACAGTTGAACGTGATGTAAATAAAAAGTGAAATAAATAGTGAAAATAAATAATTAGTAATATCGTGGAAGTAAATAGTAGTGTTAATTGGTTAAATAAATAAATGGTATTAGTGTTATCTAGTTAATTATAGTTTTAGTCTTAATTAGTTTTTAATAATCGTTTAATATTAGTAATAGTCATTTTCATTATAGTTTGATAAACACTTATTTTAATTAATAATAATTGTCTAATATTTACACCACCCAAATAAAACAAAAGCGTTACAGTACGATTCACTTTTTTAGTTCTTCTTTAATATTCTATAGATCGGGCGGTAAGTTGAACTCAGCATACTTTCCTGGTTAATGAGATTTTGTTCTAGTACTTTCACGATGTTATTTATATTTGATGTAACTAGATTAAAATTTTCAGCTTTCCATATATGAATATAAATGTAGAGACAATTCAAATACTTATTCATACGGATTAATATTTTGTATATTTTAATTAGATAATATAAAAAAATCGCAGAGTTAAGATACAAAACAATAATGCTTTAATTAAAGATTTTTGTAACCATAAACGCTAGTCACCGGATGAACACAAAAGCGGGCCGTATTCGTTTAACATGGGAAAATAATTTTTTCTTACACAAAAGTGGCCGATTTATATTGAACAATACCTAATGTTTGAAATATATATTGTAGAGAATTAAATTCTGCATCTAATACTTTTGACAAAATATGTATAAATATGAGAAACGGCTGTATTCTCTAGTATGTACCTATAGTATGATTTTATCAACATTGTGTACAAAAGCAAAAGCAAACCCTCAATTTGATGATTAAGCAATGACCTATGATCTATGACCTCTTATCCAGTGTGATCTGTGATCGGTTGTTGGTATGCGCGAGTCGAGTGTCGTCCATTACACCTAGCGGTCTGCGGCACGGGCTTGAACCCGGCACCCCGGAAACATCACCTACAGTACAGACGGAACGTAACGTAACGTACACACCAAAGAGAGAGATTAATCAAAGCTAATTAAGTAACGGCGACGAGAGATGCAAAGGGCAAAGGTCACCTACGATGCGTAACAAAAGCCACTGGTAGTGGTAGGTAAGGTACACTACTACACACATAACAGAACAATATCCTTTTTAAAAGCGTTTGCAATTGTATGTTTTATAGGTAAAACGTGAAGCATTAAGTATTTCTCAAATAAAAAGGAAATTGTATATATACCAGCTGGGTCGATTTAAGACAGATGTGAACCAAACCCGGCGATCAGTAGCCAGTTTCATAAAACTTGTAGTTTTTACTATAGTTATTAACTGTAGTAGCAACATATCGTTACTACAGTAAATAATCACGTTTCATAAATAAATTTCTACTGTAGTTCTCTAAGGAAGTGATTTTACTACAGTAATCTGAATTTAACCAAAAATATTAGACAGCGCGGCAAAATGTTCAAAGATATAAAAAATCGGATGTGGACACCACACGACTTCCTTGCGAAGACCAATAAGAAGATGAAGTATAGACCCAATTATAAAATTGCACGTATTTGACGTAATTTGACATTAACATCTATTTTTATTTTTTTGTCCTAATCCATAGCAAGCTTCATTACAAAAACCAAAAAGTATATAAGTTTTAATTTTACATATCTCGCTTATACAACGGACTAATTTAATAATACTTGTAATGACCAAAAAGGGAGGTGCACAACTAGATGTTATAGAAGTCCTAAATACAAAATTTCAACTTTCTACGGCTTACCGTTTTTGAGTTATGCGAGATACGTACGTACAGACTTCACGAGGAAATTAGTCAGAATGGATTCAGGGATGGTCAAAATGGATATTTCCGTTGAAATCTGAAAACCGAAATTTTTCGCGATTACAATACTTCCTTTACTTCGTACAAGGAAGTAATAATAATCAGGCCCACAAACTAACATTACATTTATCGAATGATTTCCATGTCCTTCAACAAATGCTACTTCATGATTGCTAGGTGCATCAATTTTAATCAAAGTGCTATCTAATTCCCCACAGGCTAAAGGCATTCATAAAATTTATGTACCACCTAATCAATATTTTCAGGCCATTTAACAAACTGTCGAAGCAAAATCCGTTTTACAATATAAATAGTTTTTTGACCAAAGACAATACCTTCCTCACCTAAAGGTGATGGAAATTAAAAACGGTGTTTATATTTTAATTATTTTCAACTAGATTTACCAAAGAAAACATTTTGATTTTTTTACTGCATTTGAAATTATTCATGCATGCATACTATGAAATATACTTTAATGTAGCTTGCAGTTTATTGTTATGGAAATTTATACCATACATTTGTAATGATTCACAGAAAGATGAAGCGAGGAATCGGGTTCGAGGAAATGTTTTGATCCCGCCTTTCTCCAGCCTTGGATAAAAGAAAACAAAAAAGAAGCACAGCGTACAATATAAAATAAATGGTTAAAATATCTTCGTTTGCATCTTACTCTAAATAGCGTAACGTACTATCTTCTTTCAGACAGATTATAATGTTTTCAATTTCTTGAGACAAAACAAAAATGGTTACTGAATGTTGCTTTTCTTTTTAATTACAAATATTATCATATATAATATAAATGGTAAATTTTTGCCGGAAAATTTTTAATATTTTTACGAGAGCCGGTTGTCTAGCAATTTATTGAGTGGAATTGACAAAAAAATCATGAGTTGTGAATGAGTGACGTTTGATCATTTTCACGAGATAAAATAGCAACAGGCTCGAGTAAAGCAATCGGAAAACTTTGCCAGGATAAAATTTAACCAAGAATGGTATTCCAATGACTATTTCAAAAATAAAAATCATGTAATGATTTATAGCATTTTTTTTGACAAAAATCTAATTTTTATTGTTTTGAGGTGTTGTATTTAAGATTGCTTTTTCAATATTTTGATCCTGGTAACTTCGTTCGCTGTGTTTGATCGCACACGTACATTAGGTGTTCTAAGGAATCTTTTTCCCTTTCACACAATTTGCATAACTTCTTTTTGTTCTTCTCCCAAAAATCGTTTTTCTCCGCGTTGCCGCATCTATATTTTGCTATTAATCTTATATCTTTTACGTTCATCTTCTCTGTTATATATGCTGGGATATTTTCTGGGCAAATTTCCTTGAATCTTGGGTTATACGTTGAGCGATCTATTTTTGATCGCAGAACTTGCTCTTGGATATCTTTATGTCTTTTTGTTATAAATTCTTGCATTCTAAACCCATGTCTTCTTTTGTTTTGTTCTTCTAGAATCGAAAACCCATTCCTTTCATATTTTCTTCTCGTTTCTTCCCACTTATTTGTTTCTGTGTCTTTTTTTTCTGTGATTATTACTGGGTAGCAGTCATTTAAAATTTTCTTTTCTGTGTTCATGTTTATTTTTTCTTCGTATTTCACCTCCCGTTTTCCTGCCTAGAAGCCAGCTCATATATTCATCGTATGTATTTCTTCTGACACGTATAAATAAATATATCGCGCAGGCCCTGCATTAGATTGTTTGTAAGTTTTATGATAGATTAAAAAACAGTACACCATCACACCAATACACCAATAAAGTCCTTTGTTAAAAGATTGGTATGGTCTCGTACCAATGTTACATTGTGTGAAATATGGCCATATGTTTTGGATAATATATATATATATATATATATATATATATATATATATATATATATATATATATATATATAATTTCTTTAATTGTGTCTGCTCTTACTTGGTGAAACTTATTATTCATTTTAATTTTTAATAATACTTGGTTTTATGTTTCACAATTATTTTATTAGATTACTAGTTTCGCTATAACATTAGCATCATCAGATCTTCTTTATCGTTTAATTATAAATATATATATGTCTAAATTATATGAAATAAATATAAAAATGAAATGTCAAAATGTCAATAAATGTATTTTAAAATAATTTTTGATATTAAAATTTTTTGAAAAAATTATTTTAAAAAATTACAAAGTTCAAAAATATTAATATACACAAATAAATTATAACATAAATTTTATAATGTTTCTAAAAACGTCATTAATGGTGAATTATTAAGGCTTGTCTGTTCATTTAGAATATTTTCATTATTCTTTATTGCTTTACCAATTTCTATAGCTTCTAAAAAATCTAATCTTGGTCCTTTAGTTTCTACATGTAAAATTTCGGGTTTAAAATTGCTAGTATGATTTTCTTCTATTAAATGATTGGAAAATGTTGAGTCTGACTTTTTGTTTAAAAATGATTTTTTATGTTCATTTACCATTATATTAAAATTTCTTCCTGATTGACCTATGTACACAGCATTACATTTTTCACAATTTAATTTATATACACCTGATTTTGTTTGAATATTCATTTTTTCTTTAACATTTCTTATATGTTTTCCTAAATTATTATATGTTTTGAATGCAATTTTGTAGTTATCATTTGTATTTTTTATAATGTTTGCGATTTTATTGGATATTGTACCTATGTACGATAATTTTATAAATATGTTTTCTTTTTGTTCATTGTCATTGTAAATGTATTTTGCATAATTTTTTAATTTTGTTTTTTGAATTATATTGTCTATAATATTTGTATTATAACCATTATTCCTTGCTATATTTTTGATTATTTTTACTTCTGTTTCATAATTTTCTTTACTTAATGGAATTTTGATTAATCTGTGAATCATACTATAAAATGCTGATAGTTTTTGTGTTTTTGGGTGATTAGAAGATTTGTGGATTATTGTATCTGTTTGAGTTGGCTTCTTGCGGGTGTCTGCTTTTTTGTGGACCATAGGCAGGGCCGGCAACAAAAGTGGTGCTCGCGTGCTCGGGCACCATACGCAAAATTAAATGGTAGTGTCCAGCACCACACGTTTAGGCGAAATTATTATTAATTTTTATTAATAATAATGTTATGTTATAAAACTAAAATAATAAAAACTACATATTTGCATTCGAATCACTGCTAACTAGTCATATATTCTGTAACAAATTCTCTGTTCTGTTGGTAATGAAAATCTTAGTGACGCTGTATTGTAGAGTAGAAGCAAAGCCTGTGGACCTGTTGATGTGAATTTCTAAAGTTTGGTTGTAGATAAATAATAACAGATTTTGCGAGAAGAAAAACAACCAGAAAAATCGAAAAATTCCCGAGAGGCCGCTACTTTTAAAAGGCCGGGAGCCTAGCGCCAATTTTTTTTTTCTGAGAAGTATTAAATTGTTATCTGTTAAAATGCTTACAAGATGTCGCGTGCTGTATATGTATTGCAAGTAGATAATAATAATAATATTAATAATAATATTAATAATAATAATTTATTAATGCAATAGATCATATACATGATATAAGACATGTCATTAATGCAGGTACATACATAATATTAACAATTAACAAGGATAATCAAAGTAATCGTGTACATCGTAATAACATTTTCTAATAATTTTTTCTTTCAATTTTGATTTATATGCTAAGAGGGTCTTAGAATTTTTAATTTCTTCAGATAGTTGATTGTATAATAAGATACCCCAGTAATATGGATCCTCCTCGAAGAAAGCAGTGCGGTGTTGTGGAGTTTGAAGCACATGATTATGTCTAGTTTTGTATTTGTGTACATCAGACCTTTTAATATAGCTGCATAGATTTTCTTTTACAAAAATTAAAGTGTGATATATGCACAAAGATGGTAATGTGAGTAACTTGTTTTTTATGAAAGTGTCCTTACATGACTGGTTGTATTCTAATTTGAACATGAATCAAATGGCACGTTTCTGAAGTCTAAATAATCTTATAGAAGATGATGATGTACCCCAAAATATTATTCCATACATACATATCGACATAAATTTTGCAAAGTAATACGATTTAACAATATCTATATTACATACATTACTTAATCTTTTAATAACATAAGATTACTTAAATTTGGAATTCCACTTTCCCCTCTCTTGAATCTATTTACAACACAACATTTTTTAAGCTTCTCAATGTAAAAATCTCATATAAAAGCTAAATAATTTAATGCTCGACCATTAGTGACATGAAGGAAAGAAATTCTTAAATAATATTTCGCACACAAATATCACAGGTAAAAGAAAAATAATGAGAAAAGTTGAATTTCCAAAAATGAAGGATGCCGTGTATTCTTGTTTTTTTTTGCCCAGTTATGCGCCGATTTCGAAGAAAACCAATTTGGAGCCAGCAGCGGCTGGTTCCAAGGGTTTCAGGAATAATTTGGAATGGGTTCTTTAAAAATAACGGATGAAAAACTTTCCAGTGACTAAACAGCTTTGGAACCAATCCAAATTGAGTTGCAATAAGAGATAATAAAAGATATTGGTTTAGGTAAAAATAAAATTTATAATGCAGACGTATCCGAATTATTTTGTCGTTATCTCCCTGACAAGACTTTGGTTCATATCCTGACGAAAAAGAAACACCCGGATAAAATTAGCAAGAAAAAATTACCAGTATGCTTTGCAGCAATACAAACGGCAATCATAACCTTAAAATTTTTGTTGTTGGCATCCCGAAATCCTAGAGCAGTAAAACACACATCTGTCTCTACGCTCCTACGACCAAAAAGAGCGTGTGGATCATTAAAGCAATTTTCAAGGATTGGTTCTATAAAGAGTTTGTGCCAAATGTAAGATGAGAACTAAGGCAGAATAAATTGGAAGAAAAAGAACTTCACATTGCAATTCTTCATGTACATCAAGCCTACAGAAGCACTCGATTTAGAACCATTTATAAATTAGTGCATTTTTCGGGCATCAGTTCGTGTCTCCACTTTTGCCATGTAAAATTATTATAATATATTAATATAATTTTTATATTATGTATCTAAGACCGACTCATGTTGTGTATATGAGCAATAATATAAGGCATTAACTTTAAATTAATATTTTTTGTATTTCTTAATTTTTTTCTTGAGCACCACACGGTAAAATTAAAAGTTGCCGGGCCTGACTATAGGAAATACAATGGTAAAATTTTCTTATTGCTGTAAATTCTGTCCTATTAATTTTATAACAAATTTGTAAATACAAAAAATGTTCAGAATTAAAAACTGCATCTAAAAAGTCGAAAATTATTGTTTGCATGCGCTTCGTTTGCGAAAAAGAGACAAAATAAAAGTAATAATTTTTAGCTAATTACAGAGTGCCAGGAGCACGTTCAGAAAATTTTAAACAGTTGTGTTACTTGGAGTTTGGCAGATCTCCTGTCATAAAGTTTTTATAATTATTGAGTTTATTAAATTAATTATTAGTAAGCAAGGATACATTTACAATCACATAAAAAACTCAATGGAACAATATTAACAATTAAATATCAATTAATAAACTGTCAAAGCCAAATAATACGACTACTTGAATTGCATATTTTGTTTTGCATGGCACTCTGTAAAAAAGATTAAAGACGGATATTTTATTTTACATTTATCTCATGGCAAGAACCTATTATATTAATTAATACGGCAGAATTTACAGGCATATAAAATTTTTACCATCGTATCTTCTATGGTCCATAAAAAAGTGGACATCCGGCATATATATATATATATATATATATATATATATATATATATATATATATATATATATATATATATATATATATATATAGGTTGTCTCACAACTCGCGCCCCAGAGCGAATGAGGAAACACGAGACTGCACTCGGATGTGTAATTTCGAAGAAAAAATCTAGCTTAACAGATATTCGAGAAAAGACATCTTAAAATTGACCAATCAGAGACCTACACCTTTAACGTGTGTTTGCCGTAATTGTACGTTACTACGGTTTCATACAAATCAAATCTTCTTTAAAATGTATGGGCAACTGTAGTTTTTGAAAAATGTCAGTGTCAAATTAAATTTGACAAGGTGAATAAAAAAGGCAAATTCTTACCATGTATTCAGCCGCTGATTACTTAGAAATGATTATAATTTTTGGAGAATGTGGACGTAACGCCATACATTTTACACAGCTGCTACAACACGTTGCACTGTACGATATAAATGATGATCTCGGATGACACCTTTGCTAACCTAAATTTGTTGATAGTGAAAAGTCAACTCTAAAGTGTCAAAATTACAGTAAGTCAAACAATTTTTGTAACTCACTAGCAGTATTTTTAAAACCTAGTACCAGTTTTATTTTGTAATAATATCATCACACCTCAAGATATTCTTCCGGGATTGGTGGATTAAAAAGTCTTGTAACTCCGTTATGCAGGCACCCCCAAGTTATATTCTTCTATTGTCGTCAGCAAGTGTCAGTTTCGTCTAGGGCGCGAGTTGTGAGACACTCTATATATATATATATATATATATATATATATATATATATATATATATATATATATATATATATAATTATAATTTTGCTTGATGAAATAATCCAGAACGAGCTTTACTTTTTTGCCCTTTCACTGAAATCCTACGAAAATTATAATTATAATTCAAACAGTGACGAATTCTAAATACGTATATATATAATTTCTGTTATTTTACTTTGAGTCAAAATCGCTAGCCATCAAAGAAACCACCACAGTAGCTTATAATTATAACAGCTACCTTCCAATTTCAGCCACACAATCCTAACTAATCACCCTGTCAAATTTACCAAACATTTTCGCATTACACCATCCTCTCAGTGCATTCCTCCGTGCTCTCGGTTGTTACAGTTGCCCCGTGGGCCTCTGCTTCTCTTTTTTGGGTCTGTGTGGCGTGATTGTGTTCGTGGAACCGCAGCTAAATGAATTGAAGGCGGCTGGGACGCAGGCTGCAGTTTGGACAAGTGAACGTAAGCACGATCCGCGCAGCAACCGGTTTACCGAATGAAGAATTGCATGCGGAGTAATAAAGGCTGGTTTGGGCATGTAGTGACAGCTTGAAGGTTTGGAGGTAAATAATATCCACTGGATAATCTACTACAGATGTGTTGGTTTATTGTCAAGTTTAAATTAAAGGTTACTATACATACCAAACCAAGATGAACTCGTAAATTTTATAATCGTGCATATATTTTAACATATTTTTTATAACAACGTCGCTTCTTTTATTCTTATTATTTTAACTGAAGCAACTTTGTAATAAAGTGGTTTTTAAATCGTTTATGGGATTCAGATAGCTACTATTTAATTTCGTGGTAATTAAATAATCTCTAGGGTAAACTTATAAATAACGAAAGACTGTTTTTCAACAGTGAATTTCTGCAACTTAGCCTTTTGTTACATAACTGATAACGTGCTGTCTTTCTGACCCTAAAAGTTTATCAAATTATTGCACAACCCCTGTCTACAAATTGTTATTGTTTCCTTTAAATATGCTTTTATACAGTGTATTTAAATAGAGATAGGCAAATATTCGGCCTAATTCACTAAGATAGTTGTTACCAAAGTCGTAAGGTAACAACTGAGAGTTAGCAACGATTTTTAGCAACTGTTTTAACAACTGTCATTGAATTGGTATTCAGTTAATTCATAATTAACGACATTGTTAAAAACGGTCATTCTGAAAAATTGTTGTTAAATATAGCAGTGAAGTTATTAACAAGTGAGTTAAAAGGCATGTCGATTCTCAATATTTGTACATATATATATTCGTTTGACGTTTGTGTTTTTAATGAGTGATAAGAAAATTTGGGGTGCAAGATGTTCCGCGGAACAATATTCTCTAATGGTAGATTTCATGATAATTTTGGATTAATTAAATAACAAAGCTAATTTTGCATTTCAGTTGTGATAATTGTTAGTTATTAAAAAGTTAGGTCCCGTATTTTGAGAACCACTGGCCCAAAGAAATAATTTTCCTTTTATTTAAATTTTTCTTGTGAAATAGAAATTGTTTGCCCATTTAACCATCTTTGTATCTTATAGTTCTCGAGATAGCAATGGTGGCCTATATAAAATGAACACCATATATATTAAAAAGGATTATTTTTGGGTTAATTATTAAGAAATAGGTAAGCTGAACTAAATTATCCTAAATAGAAAAGGGATAAAAATACGTAGGTAGAATCCAATGGGGGTGGTGGTGTGGATGGGGGTATGGGTGTGGGTGTAGGTGTTTGTGTATGTGTGTATGTATATGTGTAGATCCTTGACTTAACTCTAACTCAAATACTATCATTCAGAAAGTTTTGAAATCTTGAATTTATACGTTATTCTAATATGGAAAGAAGCCATTAGATATTGATGTAAATCAGAAACACAAAATAGTTTTTGTCCGAAAAATACCTTAAAATGTTATTTTTTCGAGATTTATGTTATTATAAAAATTAAAGATTATTAAATTTTCTACAGGTTTATATTAACACTTATTCTACAGTATACCCATGAATCGAGTTCTAAAGAGGAAAACATTTTTTATTTTACAAAGAAATATATTCTTGATAAAAGTTTTTGCATGTCCCGAAACGGCCAATTCAGTTTTAACCTTTCCAAATTTTCTTTTAGTTTCAGATAAAAATCGAAAATTGGTTGTTTTAGTTGAAAATTAAGTCCCAAAAATAAGTTGTCATGGTAATTAACACAGCTTTTTGACCAATTTTCGTACACCTCTATTTGACATGTAAATATCCGGAAACTTTTGATTAAATTCTACGGCAACTCGACGGATCGCTTTATTACCTTTGCCATAGCATTGAATTAGGTAAACTCATTCGTCTTTTGACAACATTTTCAACGATTATGGTTGATTTTCCTAACTGACAGTTGCTGACAGTTAATGAAAATAAATAAATAACGGCAATTACCATTACAACGCAAACTTATTTTTTGGGACTTAGAATAATTTTCAACTATAACGACCAATTTTCAATTTTTATCTGAAACTAAAAGAAAATTTGGAAAGGTTAAAACTGAATTGGCCGTTTCGAGACATGCAAAAACTTTTATCAAGAATAATTTTTTTTTGTAAAATAAAAAAACAAATTTTTCCTCTTTGGAACTCGATCCGTGGACATACTGTATATATTTTATGGATAAATTTATAAAATTATCTATAATTTAAATCCCGGAGCCTACGCTTTAAACAAACAGCAAACACAAATCGTTGGGTACACAGTTCATATCCCAAATGTAACAGTAAATAGAACCATAGTTATATGGAATGTGATTTAATACAATTTTCAGTATATATATATATATATATATATATATATATATATATATATATATATATATATATATATATATATATATAAATGTGTGCGATTAAAGTGTGGAATATCAAAAAAAAGGCGAACTCAGCCGGTTTTTATAAAAACACTGAAACACGTCGATTTTAATTTTTAAAAATACACATTAATATGTACGATTCATCTTCCGACTTTCATTTGTTTTTCAGTTATGTCATCACTAAAGAATTTAAATGACAACATAGATTCTTAGTAGTGAAATCCGATAGTGATTTTTCTTCCCTTTATGATCATGTAAATAATTCATAACGTTGCATAACAAAAATTCTGAGAAATATCGAGTTGAACATTTAATAGTAATGAATAATCAAGATACCCTGATAAAAACATTTAAAAGTTGATTATGGAACTTATAACTTATAGAACATGAAAAACGAAAAGTTTTAAACTGAAAAATAAAAAATAAAGCAAACAAAATTAACACTATTAAATTAAATGTTCAAAATGACATCCATTGACTTCTTGGTAGTAAGCTAGTCTAGTTGCAAATTCACCTAAGACATTATTAATAACAGTTGGTTCTATTTTGTGAATTTCATCTTGAATATGCTGCTTCAGTACCACTAAATTTTCTGGTTTAGTTAAGTAAGCTTTTGATTTTAAGTAACCCCATAGAAAATAGTCTAGGGGTGTCAGATCAGGAGACCTCGCTGGCCATTCTATCGGCCCTCGCCTGCCGATCCATCTTTGTGGAAAAACAGTGTCCAGAAAATTACGAACAGGAAGCGTATAATGTGGCGGTGCGCCATCTTGTTGATACCAAAGGGTATCATTTGGGATATCAGGATCGTCTTCGTTTGGGTAAAGTACAACCAGTAATGGTATTAGATCATTTTGGAGAAATTCCAAATATCTTTCTCCGTTAAGATTTCCCTCAAAGAAAAACAGACCTAGAATTCTATTATGCACTATTCCTGCTCAGACGTTTACTTTCTGCGGATGTTGAGTATGCGTTTCTGCTATCCAATGAGGATTTTCCCTACTCCAATACCTGCAGTTCTGTCGATTAACTGGCCCATTCATACAAAAATTTGCTTCATAGGAGAAAACGATTTGGTGATGAAAACGTTCGTTAGCATGATGCAAATTCATCATTGTTTCGCAGAATTCTAAACGTCGGTCAGGATCATCATCATTCAGCTCTTGAACCAGTTGGATCTTAAATGGATGATATTTTTCTTTTTTCAGAAACTTCAGTACTGCATACTAACTGATATCATTATCTGCTGCCAACCTAAAAAAGGCGATATCTTTTCTCATTAAGTGCCGTAAACTTACTATTACCTGCTACTAACTTTCTAGAAGAATAGTGAGGATTTTCTTCCAAATGTAAAAGAATGTTCAATTTATTTTCTGCACTTATTTCTGGACGACCGCCTTTTGAAATATTTTTAACATCTCCCGTCTCCCTAAATTTGTTTTTGATTTTACTAACTGCCGATTGCGTAATAGGACGATTTGGGTATTTTGCATTAAACATATCACACACTTCTTGCTGGGATCTTGTGAGGGTCCCACAACCAAGAAAAATTAAAATTTCTATTCGTTGCCTTATTGTTAAATCCGCCATGGCCTTGATAATTTGAGTTGAAGATTGAGAGAATAATTGAATGCAACAGTTTGCTACATTTAAATTTTTTATCGAGGTAGGTATCTTGATTATTCATTATTATTAAATTTTCAACTCGATTTTTCTCAAAATTTTTGTTATACAACGTTATGATTTATTTACATAATCATAAAGGGAAGAAAAATCACTATCGGATTTCACTACTAAAAATCTATGTTGTCATTTAAATTTTTTTGTGATGACGTCATAACTGAAAAACAAATGAAAGTCGGAAGATGAATCGTACATATTAATGTGTTTTTAAAAATTAAAATCGACGTGTTTCAGCGTTTTTATAAAAATCGACTGAGTTCGGCTTTTTTTGATATTCCACACTTTAATCGCACACTATATATATATATATATATTATCGCGAATTTTGTGTTTTTTCAAAAATTATTTATTTATTCATGAATATCTATTTTGTCCCCTTCAAAGTAATCCCCATGAGATATTATACACTTGTGCCAACGGTTTTTCCAATCTTCAAAGCACTTCAAAAAATCATTTTTTTTTATCTTGTTCAGCTCCTCCTTCGATGCCGTCTTTATCTCGTCAAGCGTAGCGTAACGTCGTCCTTTCATGGGCCTCTTCAGTTTAGGGAACAAGAAAAAGTCACAGGGGGCCAGATCTGGGGAATACGGTGGCTGCGGCATCATTAGTGTGTTGTTTTTGGCTAAAAAGTCGCGCACAAGCAACGATGTGTGAGCAGGGGCGTTATCGTGGTGCAAAAGCCAATTTTTGTTCTTCCACAAATCCGGGCGTTTCTGGCGGATTGCTTCGCGCAAATTGCGCATAACTTGCAGGTAATATTCCTTATTGACCGTTCTACCCTGTGGCAAGAACTCATGATGCACCACGCCCCTGCAATCGAAGAAAACTGTCAGCAAAACTTTCACATTCGACCTAACTTGGCGCGCTTTTTTCGGTCTTGGTTCGTGCGGCAGCTTCCATTGAGATGATTGAACTTTGGTTTCCACGTCATAACCATAAACCCACGATTCGTCACCAGTTATGACCCTCTGGAGCAAATTTGGGTCGTCGCGGACAGAGTCCAACATCTCATTAGCAATGTTCATGCGATGCTGTTTTTGGTCGCAATTGAGCAATTTTGGTACAAATTTCGCGGCGACCCGTCTCATGCCCAAATCATTGATAAAAATCGAATGGCACGAGCCAATCGATATGTTTAGGTCCTCAGCAACTTCTCTAACGGTGATTCGACGATTGGCCAATATCATTTTCTCCACTTCATTAATTTTTTCGTCTGTTGTTGAAGTGCTCGGGCGTCCGGCACGCTTTTCGTCGTTCACATCTTCTCGGCCTTCTGAGAACATTTTGTACCACCGATAAACGTTGCTTTGGTCCAAGGTAGCTTCTCCGTATGCCACAGTCAACATTCGGAATACATCCGCGCACTTAATTTCGTTTTTCACAAAAAATTTGATACAGGTTCTTTGTTCCATTTTTTTGAATAGGTAAAAATCGAAGACGATCCAAAACACGTGCAAGCAAAGCAGCTGTCAACAATTAAGTGAACATTCAAAATGGCCGAGCTTGTCGACATAAGTGAGAGACATGAGTACCAACATAAAGCCACAAAAAGATCGAAATTCGAATATACGTAACCCGCGAAAATTCAAAATTCGCGATAGTTTTTGAACACACCTCGTATATATATATATATATATATATATATATATATATATATATATATATATATATATATATATGTATATTTGAAATAATTAAAATTAAATGGCAGGAAGTATTGTGTTGTCCAAATCAAATTAGACAATAGAAGTGCAAAAGCTTAAAATAAGTAAACCATCTTTTCACACACATTTGATGGCGTCAGAGTTAATGATAATATGAACAAGTATACATTATGTTTCCATATGAGAACTACATATTTAAACAGTTAGCATGCATGTAATTTTCTATGTCGTCAAAGTGATAAAAATATTTTTACTCTTAACATCTACAATTACACTCGTTAAATTTTATACTTATTACACTAATAGAACTTTGTAAACGACGTGTTTGAAATGCAATTATTCAACGATTAAAAAATATAAAATAAGTTAGGCGCCAAGTAGTTACAAGTTTCGTAGCCTACTATTGAGAAGCAATATCAATCAAATGACTAAAATAAAATTCGGCATAAAATGCAGGTTGAGTTATCTTCGTGTGCAATAGCCAATCTTCGATGAATAATTTATCATCCCCGATGATGTTATAGGCTGGAAGACTATATTTTATTATGGAAATATGAGTGGTGGTGTTAGAAGGCTGGTGTATATATCTATTTTAGTCCTGTGTAACAACACTAACACAATTACAGTGTTGGCCATGAATAAAACATCACATAACGCTGCTTCGGGACTGGACGCGTTACGCTTGTAGACTATTAACGCGTTGGAGCAAATACCTAGCCGAGAGGAAAGGAAAAGCTTCGATATCATCAGTTTGTACTAAATAAGAAACTTACACTAACCGTAATATTATGTCGAATCTTATTTATATCATACATACGTAATATGTTGGGAAAAGTTAATTTGTTAAAGCAGCACTTGAGGTAAATTTACTATCAATTTATAGTAGAATAATAACGCTTACTGCTTCACGTATAGTTTAGGATAAGATATTTAGTTATCAACCTTACGGATACGGTTAACCCTCACAACGAGTGATGAGTCGTAGATATGTATCGGTGTTATGGTATGACTAGCGAATGATAGTTGACGTTTAAATTATTTTATAGATGCGGTTTCTTTTTATATTCAGTTATGAGACTTTTGCAAGTATAAAGTGTTCGACAATATTTGGCGATTGACTTGACTCGGTAACCAAAAAGGCTCAGCGGGGAGCGGGGAGTAAGGTTGTTTGGCGTACAGGCACGGATTATAAGAAATCTTATGCTTACGAATCTAATGAAGACAGTGACGATGAAATTGTTGTTGATGTGTAGACAAGTGAAACAATGTAAATGTTAAATAACTATACACTTATATAGGGTGATTTTTGTCAAGGTGTACAAGATTAACATGGCAAATGAGATTTTTGCAAATCTTTGCCACTCGTTTTAACTTATGGCAATGGTTGTGGTATTAATACAAAGATAAAAAAAATTACCCACTTAAATATTAGCATATATTGCTCAAAATAGATGGGTGAGTACGGTACCTGCAAGATAAGCAAGATAGCAGAATAACAAGACAAGGGTGCACTTAAAATATTTCATCATTCAAAGTCATCCTTCTATTTTGCTAATATGCTAATGTAGGTATTTCTAGGATTTCCTAGTTCAGTATTTGAATGGGTACTTGTGTGGATGTGGGATGAAACCAAATCTATAAAATAATTTAAACGTCAACATTCATTCGCTTGTTATACTAAAATATATTATTTTCTACTCCCTATATTGTAAGTTGTAGGCTATTAGGAAGTTGTTTGTAAGAATTAGGGTGACCATATTTTTCAAGGCCTAAACCGGGACGCTACTAAAAAAAATCTGATGTGGCCAGCATATTACCTTCCGTCAGTTCTATGTATTTTGTATAAATGTCATACAGAAAGTTCCTTGCAAAAGATTATATTTCTTCTAGATTACCTTAAGGCAGTTGTATGTATTTTATACAAATTCCATACAGAAAGTTTGTAGCAAAAGATCCGGTATTTCCCGAAAAATTATAATGCAAACATACTATGTCAATTGCACTTGACACTGACATCTTGCAATCAGAATTTTCTTAACATAACAGCTGTTTCCATAGTTATGGCATAGATGGCTAATTCATGAAATTTTAATAATAATAAAATGCAATCAAATCGAATAGAGAATAAAATATTCTTTAATATTTATAATAACATTAAATGTAAAAAAATTATATTTAAAGAGAAACTGTTAAAATCTTCAAATGAGGGTACTTCCGGTTGACCAAATATAACCAAAATCTAATCAGCTCTTCACATGGATGTAACGAAGAGGAATACGAAAGAATTATAATTTTTGGAATTGTAGTATTAGAGTTGTTATCGCATTAGAAAATTTTGTCACACACATAGGTACAGACGTCATCGTAAAAATAGTAAAATAGTATTCTAGGGACCCTAAAACGTGCTTATTCATCAAAAACTCACCACCGAATTTTTTGACCAAAGACAATATCTTCCTTACCTAAAGCTGACGGAAGGTAAAAAACAGCAAATGTAAATCAGTTACCAAATGCGGTAATACAAAAAGTTCCATCTTTGTTTGCTTTTATTGTATTATAAAATTATGTACAAGTTTCAACAAGATTTGTCTTAATTATTAATAATTTAGCGATGGTGATAATGGTCATTCTATTTTTGTCTGAAGATTACAGTATTTTGACTTGTGTGAAAATAACCTAACTATTGATGCAGACGTCTTTGGCAAACAAAGCAACCTGAATAGCTAAATGGAATTGTTTTAGAGGGGTTTAATTGTTTTGAAAATGTACAAATACTTTCTTACATTTATTTTCAGGTCATTTTATCATTTTTAAATTTTCTTATAATATTTTCCAAATATGATTTTAATAATGCATATTCACATTTTACAATCACCAAACATTAGAAAATATATTTCTTTGGGACAACATCGTGTAAATATAAATAAATAAAAAAGGTAATAATTTAGTAGAAACTGGGACATTATAAAACCCTGACGGGACGCCGGGACAATCTATGAAATATGGGTCTGTCCCGGCCTAATCTGGACGGATGGTCACTCTAGTAAGAATGTATATTTATTTTACCATCAAGGTATCGGTTTCCATTAACAACCAGTTGTAAGTAGCTCCTTTACGTCCCTTTGCAGTTGCCTTACCTCCCTATTTGTGAAATACCAACAGTGAAATATTTTAAACTTGTGTGAAATATTTACTCTTTCTTATAATATTTATGACAATATAATATCTTTCAAATTTTCATGCAATAAATATTTCCATTCAAAGGTTACCATTAATATATAAAATGTGACAGTGTTTTTATTCCATTGCCGTAGCAATTTTATCTTGTTTTTACCTTCCGCTACCCTAGGTAAGGGAGGTATAGGGATCGTGCTAAAAATCGCATATCGAGATTTTGCTAAATGACCACGTTTTAGGAGTCCCTAGAATCCAATTTTAACATTTTCACGTGATGTCTGTGTGTATGTGTGTGTGGATCCTTTACTCTAACTCAAATACTATCTTTCAGAAAATTTTGAAACCTTGCATTTCGAACTTTTTCTGTAATGGAAAGAGCCCATTAGATTTTGGTGTAAATCGGATAACCGCAAATGGCACTTTACTAGAAGCTCAAAATAGTTTTTCTTCGAAAAATACCTTTAAATGTTATTTCTTCGAGATTAATGTTATTATAAAAATTAAAGATTATTAAATTTTCTATATATTTTAGGGATAAAATTATCTATAAATAATCATTTCAAATTAATAACAGTAACGTTTTAAAAAGAAAATAGTAAATAGAACCCTAGTTATATGGAATGGATATTAATACAGTTTCCGCAATAACTAAATATGTAAGTATATATATTTAAATTAATAAAAATTAAATAGCGGGAGGTTTGGTGTTGGCCACATCAGATTTAAAAAAAACAGTCTGTAGAGAGCGATCAAAAATCTGCTGATACAAACAACAACCCTCTAATGTGTGACACTCTTAACACATTTATTAATTCGGCGTTATAAGATCCATAAAACACGAACGATAATATAGCTTTGATCATTACATTAATTACGCAGGTTTGTAGGTATAAAGAGCTCTGTTAGTTAGTAGATGGCGATAGAGCATATGTAGCGATTGCGGCGATGTAGTGAGCGACACTAATGGTGTGTTAGTGGCCACGAACACGTCATTAGTGCATGCGCACGCGCACTCGCACGCACTACACTTGTCACCGCGGGTATGTAACACACATGCTTAGCCGTGTTCACTCGGCTAATGTGTCGGCTTGGGCTTATGAGGAAGTGTAATGAGAATTGTACGAATAGTATAACATAGGATAGGAATAGTTATTTATGCTACAAGAGATGTAGGTACCATTTATTAATCGAGGACGATTTTGCGTCCAAGCGACAGCGAGGGCTAGCAAATAAGCTTGAGAGTGGTCAAATGTACCTACATCTCGTGTTGCATATAAAAAAAATTCCACTCCCGATGATTTATTTTTTACCTGTTGATTTTCATTGCCAGATATGTCAATGCTGACAAGAAATACAGTTGAATATTGATACATTAAAAAAATATAAAGCCGTTTATACCTTCCGCTACCCTTGGTAAGAGAGGTATAGGGATCATGCTAAAAATCGCATATCGAGATTTTGGTAAATGATCACGTTTTAAGGTTCACGATGATTATGTGGATATGTGGATCCTGCACTCTAACTCAAATTCTATCATTCAGAAAATTTTGAAACCTTGTATTTCGAACTTTTTCGGTAATGGAAAGAGTTCATTAGATTTTGGCCAGAGCCTACGCTTTAAACAAACAAAACGCAGTTATTCAAATGATTCAAATGTATGTAACTGACAGATAAATGTCACTATCAAAGAACTAATCATTTAAAAATAATATTAGTAACGTTTTAAAAAGAAAAAAGTAAATAGAACAACAGAAAAGGAATTCAATACAATTTCCAGCATAAGTAAATATGTATGTATGTGAAATAAATTGAGAAAAAATGTCAGCCATCGGGATTCGAACCCGAGATACCTATCTTGCCGGGATAGTGCTCTAACCAACGAAGCTATTGGCTGCTCTCTTCTCGATGGCTGAACAATCTTTCACTTTTAAAGTCGTATAACTGCTGAGGATATTATTAATCGTCACATGATTAGATGTGGGGTTGCGAAGCTACCACTGCGTTTAAACATCTAGTGAACGAGTCATAATTTACTCGTTTTATATTATCTATTTAGATTAATAAAAATTAACGATTCAAAATATTTTTAAGCTTATCCTCATTTTTGGATTATTGAATTCTATTCTATCCCGGTATATAAAATTTAATCTTTATTTTATTATAGCTCCGGTGCTCAATGGTTAGAGCAACGCCTCATGTCATAAGTGCCCTCTGGGTTCGAATCCCACTAAGGCATGGATGTGTGTGAATGTGAACCTATTCTACAATTGGGATTTAATCCTGTTGAGGGGTTTAAAAAAAGGGTAGTTACTTGGATTAGATTTTAAGAAATAAACTGTCAAAATTAGAGTAACTAAAGATTAATTTAATCTTTTTTGTGACTAAAAATCGCATGTCCAGATTTTAGTGAATAAGCACGTTATAAGAATCCGATTATAACATTTGTACGATGGTGTGTGTGTGTGTGTGTGTGTGTGTGTGTGTGTGTGTGTGTGTGTGTGTGTGTATGTATGTGTATGTGTATGTGTATGTGTACGTGTACGTGTACGTGTACGTGTACGTGTACGTGTTCGTGTACGTGTACGTGTACGTGTACGTGTACGTGTACGTGTACGTGTACGTGTACGTGTGCGTGTGCGTGTACGTGTACGTGTACGTGTACGTGTACGTGTACGTGTACGTGTACGTGTACGTGTGCGTGTACGTGTACGTGTACGTGTACGTGTACGTGTACGTGTACGTGTACGTGTACGTGTACGTGTACGTGTACGTGTACGTGTACGTGTACGTGTACGTGTTCGTGTACGTGTACGTGTACGTGTACGTGTACGTGTACGTGTACGTGTACGTGTACGTGTACGTGTACGTGTACGTGTACGTGTACGTGTACGTGTACGTGTACGTGTACGTGTGCGTGTGCGTGTACGTGTACGTGTACGTGTACGTGTACGTGTACGTGTACGTGTACGTGTACGTGTACGTGTACGTGTACGTGTACGTGTACGTGTGCGTGTACGTGTACGTGTACGTGTACGTGTACGTGTACGTGTACGTGTACGTGTACGTGTACGTGTACGTGTACGTGTACGTGTACGTGTACGTGTACGTGTACGTGTACGTGTACGTGTACGTGTACGTGTACGTGTTCGTGTACGTGTACGTGTACGTGTACGTGTACGTGTACGTGTACGTGTGCGTGTGCGTGTACGTGTACGTGTACGTGTACGTGTACGTGTACGTGTACGTGTACGTGTACGTGTACGTGTACGTGTACGTGTACGTGTACGTGTACGTGTTCGTGTACGTGTACGTGTACGTGTACGTGTACGTGTACGTGTACGTGTACGTGTACGTGTACGTGTACGTGTACGTGTACGTGTACGTGTACGTGTACGTGTACGTGTACGTGTACGTGTACGTGTACGTGTACGTGTGCGTGTACGTGTACGTGTACGTGTACGTGTACGTGTACGTGTGCGTGTACGTGTACGTGTACGTGTACGTGTACGTGTACGTGTACGTGTACGTGTACGTGTACGTGTACGTGTACGTGTACGTGTACGTGTACGTGTACGTGTACGTGTGCGTGTACGTGTACGTGTACGTGTACGTGTACGTGTACGTGTACGTGTACGTGTACGTGTACGTGTACGTGTACGTGTACGTGTACGTATACGTGTACGTGTACGTGTACGTGTACGTGTACGTGTACGTGTACGTGTACGTGTACGTGTACGTGTACGTGTACGTGTACGTGTACGTGTACGTGTACGTGTACGTGTACGTGTACGTGTACGATTTCTCAAATACTATAAAACATCAGACATTTTTAACCACGGATTCCTCAATCTAACAATAATGGGAAGAGTTGATTAAGTTTTGGTAACAATTGGACAACCGAAAGTAGGAGTAACAAGAAAAAAATTATCTAAATTATTTATTCGATAAATATAAATTCATTATTATATCTTTTATAGATTTAGAGATAAAGAAATGCATATAAAATAATTAGATAAAAAAAAATCTCAGATCAAAGTACTTCAAGGCAAGAAATTCAAATATTTGTAATTGACATAAATGTCACTGTCAGAAATATCTGTATGCCACTGTCAAAAAATTTTCTACATCATTATGAAAATAAGTCAAAAGAATATACGTAAAAAATCTGATGTGGCCAGCACATTACCTTCCGTCAGTTCTATGTATTTCTTACAAATTTCATACGGAAAGTTCCTTGCTAAATTAAATATTCTATTTCTTGTACATTACCTTCCGGCAGTTGCATGTATTTTATGCAAATTTCATCCAGAAAATTATTATTTTGCGACGTTTTCTATATACAGTGTAATGTATCTGCAGAAATAAAAGATTTATTATTATTATTTCTTGTACATTACCTTAAAGCAGTTGTATGTATTTTATATAAATTCCATACAGAAAGTAAAAGATCCTATATTTCCAGTAAAAATTATAAGACAAACACTATGTCAATTTCACTTGACACTGACATGTTTCAATCAGAATTTTCTTAATATAGTAGCTGTTTCCATAGCTATGGCTACTTTATGAAATTTAATTTCTTTATAATTTTTTAACTCTATATCCATTTAATATTAAGTATAAAATGCAGTCAAATCGTATAAAGAATAAAATATTCTTTAATATTTATAATAACATCAAATGTGAAAAAGTTATATTTAACATAGTTTTTTCAAGAAAAACTGTTAAAATCTTCAAATGATGGTACTTCCGGTTGACCAATTGTAACCAAAATCTAATCAGCTCTTCATAAGGATGTAACGAAGAAGTACACGAAAAATTATAATTTTTGTAACTGTAGTATTAGAGTTATCGCAGACGAAAATTTTGTTACACACACACACACATCCACACACACACACATCCACACACACACACACACACACATACAGACATCATCGTAAAAATAGTAAATTCGTATTCTAGGGACCCTAAAACGTGCTTATTGATTAAAAACTCATCATCGAATTTTTTGACCAAAGACAATACCTTCCTTACCTAAAGGTGACGGAAGGTAAAAAGAATATAAAAGGAATTTGCGAAAAAATGACAAATATAAAGAAAAAGAAAAGGAAAGTAGAAAAAGAAAATTTTAGGATATTGAATATAAAGAAAATGTATGTATTGTACATAATTTATATTAAAATATCCCATAGATTTTGGAGGGGGTCTCGTGGCCGCGTGTCTGAGTGTCTGGTCGCGAATGTGGAGAACCGGGTTCGATCCCGACCGACGCCAAATATTTCGAATTTTAAATGGCACAAAATTTACCCCTGTGGTGCACTATCCACGCCAGCAATGAGTGCCCGTGAGGTGTCGCCTGGTAAACGCTCACACGGTACAAATATGTCATCATCAGTACCGATATCTGCGTATAAAGCAGATTGGCACACCCAGCAATGGGTAATATGCCGTGATGTTATATTTATTTATTTATTTATAGATTTTGCAAATATATGTGAGAATTATTTTGTAGTGAGACATGTATTTGTATTTAAAAATTTGTTTTATGCGTATAAACAGGTAAAACATCTAGCGAGAGGTTATGTGCTGGCCACATCAGATTTTTTATTCATGTAACCGGGTTACATATGGTCAACCGCACGTAACCGGTGTGAATAAAAAATGCCAGGTTACTACAGACCACAGACCATCATACACTATCAGACTTGCCAACTCTATGTTAAATTCTAAAACACGGCACTCTTGTGCGACCTAGCGATGCTGAGTTGAAATAACTGTCAAAAAGACGGGCAGCAGTATATTTTGATTTTTTTTTCTAGTTCAATTAATAATAAAACAAATAATTATATGTATATACAATAATTTATTTTTACAAAATCTTTGATAAAAAATCATCTAATATTACATTTTGATTTTTCAACGAGATCCTGATTTAAAGATCCCAGCATGAGGTACAAAAACCCTGCTTCTGCAGAGTTTTCCATAAGTATTCTTCGTTATTTCTATTCATTTGAACGATCCACTTCATTCCTCGGAAAGCAGAACAATTGTCCTCGTTCATCTTTGGGAAGAGAATTAGTATGACAATCATTATCAACACATTTCGACGGCTAAAAGAAGTATCCAAAATATATTCAATTATATTCAAACTTAAATGTACTTTTCAATAAATACAATGCATAATTGTACAATACATACATTGTAAGATTCTACAGTTCAAGCAAATATCATACATAATACAATCATTTGTATAGTACGTATTCTACTGCTCAAGCAAATGCAACAAATAATATTACAAAAATATGTATAGGTTTGTGAAAAAAATATTCAAATTGTACTTACAATTCTCATGGCTATGATTTTATCTTTACAACAGTATGATGGTCTGTAATGTGATCTTAACACTTCAAACACACGCGAGTCTATACGTCGTACTATGCGACAACTGCGCTAAAAATACCACTACCGACGCTGAGCTGAACTAACTGCTCTTGCAAACGATAATCAACCTAAGTGACAGGAGCCTGCTACAGACGTTTCTGTCAAATTAATTATTTGACATTTGTCCAATATTTATCTTGTTCATAGTGTGATACATTTAATTTAAAGCGTATTGATTTAATACAAAACAAGTTGACAAAAAATGTCACAGATTCCATTTTTACTTTTACTGAATGTTTCCTAACTGCCACAATGTCAACCTTTTGACAGCTAGAAAAGGATAGCAATAATAACCTGACATTTAACCGCCAAGCATACATTTACAGTTACATATTTGACGTAACCGCAAGTAACCGGTATGCTGAATAAAATGCGGTTACCATGTAACCGGAGATAACCGGTTTGAATAAAAAACGCCTTAAGTATTCCATGGAAAATCATACGACACTAATAAGAACCAAAAGAAAAATTGTATTAAGCATGGTTACAATGGTAATATAAAAATTTCTTGGAAATTTTTCATTACTTAGCTTACCTAAGCAAAATTAATAAGTGGAATTTTTTCGTGTCAAAATGTCAGTTTGACATTTTTAGAAAATATATTGATTTGTCATTGTATCAGAAGTACATGTTTTACAAATAATAAATAATTCATTTAATTTCAGTATCTCTGCACCCGTAAACTCTGTCACAAAAGATGTGAAAATTATTGTAGTACATTTCTTGTAGTTGCTTGGCTGCAGAATTCCACATTATTTTTACTACTCCCTCTTTATATTCTTCACCATTTTTGGGTTTCATTGTAAACCCCCAGTCCTTTAATATCTTCGCCAATTTCTCTCTAGAAGTTGGTGCATCAAACTTGTAATTCTTTTCTTGACAAAATGTTAAAAACTGACCCCATACAGAAGATTAACTTCTTTTTGAATTTTGTGGGACTGTATCTTCTACTGATATATCTACATTTTCTAACGATTCGGTGCCAAAACGTGATATTTTAGACAAAATTGTTTTTTAATTGTCAATCATTGTCTATTTTATATACTTGATAAAAGTTGCCATGGATATATTATTTTATCCTAACTTGATTATTTTAAGCAAAATATAAATTCTAAATTAATTTTACTTTGGTGTTATGTCGTTACGATTTTCTTACCGAATCTACCCTCGCGCATTAATTCATATCCGGGAAATTTTTATCGTGCATTCCAACAACGTAATCTGCACTCTAGTTCCACTTGTTGGAATGCACTCGAAAAAAAATTCCGGAAAGAATCAATGCTCTGGGGAGATTATAAATGAAAATTTAAGAAGAAAAACAAAAACGCTGTCATGTCAACAGTAACTTTTGAATGGAAATACTTATGAAATGAGAACAATATGGTAGAAATTAAATTCAAAATTATAAATTCTAAGAATGAATAAATATTTGACACAAGTTTAAAACAGCTAACTGTTGGTATTTCACAAAGAGGGAGGTAAGTCCAACTGTAGGGAAGTAAGGACTTCGCTAATAAACCAATATCTTGACAGTAAAATATATTAGGAGTGGGAAAGTTAGAAAAGTGCCCGCCCTTATTTTTTGCAGAAACCTGATGGATTTGAATCAAGCGCGCTTGCATGAGCCGACCTTGAACCTTCATGCATATGCGTGAATTTTTTCCGCCTGTCGATAGCGTCTTTTGCTGGCAAGCGGCATTTGAGTCGGTTTTTCATTGCAAGGAAAATGACGGAACGACTGGAGTAGTGCAACTGCATCAAATTTTGTCAGAAACTGGGCGACAGCCAGGTGGAAACCATTCGGAAGTTTCAGACAGCTTTCGGTGACGATGCTACGGGCATCACATGCCAAATAAGTCCGCAGCAACGTCAAAGTGATGCTGACAGCTTTCTTTGACTCCCGCGGTGTGGTACACCACGAGTACGCACCACAGTGTCAAACAATCACCAAAGAGTACTACAGGGATTTTTTTATATTTTGTAGATAAATTAATAAAATTATCTATAATTTACATCCCGGAGCCTACGCTTTAAACAAACACAAGTCCTTGGTTACACTGTTCAGATCTCAAATGTATGTAATATGTAACTGACAGATAAATGTCTGTCAAAAAATCATTTCAATTTCAAATTAATAATAGTAACGTTTTACAAAGAAAATAGTAAATAGAACAAAAGTTAAATGGAAATGAATTTAATACAGTTGCCAGCATAAATATAAGTATATATCAAAATTAATAAAATTAAATTGTGGGAGGTATAGTGTTAGCCACATCAGATTTTCTTTTTTCTAGTTTTCATAAATTATTTATAATCGTCAATTTGAATTATGAAAAAGAAATAAATTAAATAATGAATGTTTATTCAAATGAGGAACGTATCTTTGTTAATAGTTACAAAACAAAATGGAATTTATTTTCCGTAAGTCAAATTGACGTTAGACGTTTATAAATAATTTATGAAAACTAGAAAAAAGAAAACAAGTGTCATGGTTATTGCTACTAATAAACCGAAATTTTGAAATTTCTTTTTAAAATTGTGAAGAAAGTAGGAAGATAATAAAAAATGTAATAACAATTTTGTATACAAGTTTTAATTCTGTACAACTTTTCACTCTACAATTTTTGCCGTACAATGAATAGGAGAGTAGGAAATTGCAAAAACTAGAAACTCATGTTAAATCCGTATGTTGGCACCTAACATCAACACCCTGTATACACATATGAGACAATATTTACAATAGACACAATAAACAATACATAATTACGTTTATGAATATGTGCATGTGTTGCATGTGTATGGTAGTTTATGTGAGGGGTACGTGCGAATGTGACCGTAGTCGCCGCAAATAAAAACAATATACGAGGTTTGATTAAAAAATGAGAAATTTCTTTTGTTACAAAAAGTAATCAATTAATCATCAATATTAATATTGGCACCTTCAAAGTAATCCCCATTAAAAATATTGCACTTGTGCCAGCATTGTTTCCAATGTGTAAAACACTTGATGCATACATTATAGCCTTCAACTCCTTCTGCGATTTTGTTTTTATGTACTTTTAAAAACAATTTTATTTATACAATGTTCCGTCAGTAAACCAAAAAACCAGTATCTTTGTTCCGGGTACACCTTGGTTCCCAAATATTTTCATCCATTTCGGGACTGATTGACATTGAATCATGTTAGCATTGACACAACATAACAAAAATAAAAATTATCCAAATGAACGATAACGTTAATAATGCGAACAAAAATAACACAGTTAACAATATATCAAATATAAATGTTTTCATACTTACATCTATAATAATTCTTAGTAATACCCAGGAATTTGTTAACTACTGGCCAGATTAAGAGAGAACACAGGAAGTGTGAGTGAGAAGGATATAGATAATTCCACTTTGGGCAAGTGAATTTGATATTCACATCAATGTCATATTCAGAGCTGTCAAATTTACGTTAAAAATTTCGTATAAATATATTTAATCATGAAACGTGAAATAAATACGAGTACGATGTTAAATAAGAACATATAAGAATATAAATTTGACGATTAATAATTAAAATAATTAAATTTCAATGACGATAACAAGAATAACCTAATAACTGTCAAACCTGTGAGACAACAAATAACAACTAACGGAAATAAAGTCAACACATCGGAATTATGTATCACTATCTCTGTCGATCTGGCCGGGTACATGGCAAAGTTTCACTTGCTCCTTCCAGTAGTTAATAAATCCCTGGTAATACTACTAAAACTGCGGTTTAGAAATTTGACATTGACGGATATCGTTTGATTTTGTTATGATGATGTTTGAAAGTAGCGGTAGTGAGGGTAAAAATACCAGAGAAACCAGGATTATTTCGCGGTTGCCGTGGTTCGACTTTTGCCAACTTTTTTCAGGAACCGCGTTTCAAATAGAAACCGGTAAATAAATTCAGGACTTACGGAACACAAAACCGTAAATCTTGTCGAACCGGTTGCGTTACGGAACATGCTATTTGTTGCTGAAATATTGAAAAATAATTATTATCTATTTTCTCTTAATGAAAAGTTTTCTTTCTTATCAATTATCAGTATTATGACACCCATTACTTTTGTGTAACTTCTGGTAATTCAATTACCATTACCATAACTTGGTAATTGTACTTAATTGGAATTTTTAATTACGATTACCGAGTAATGGTAATGGCAGTGATAAATTTAAAATATGTACCTATACCTCTCATTGATTGGCTATCAATGATAATGGTAATGCAAAATTTCCAATTTTCATCGTCGTTGCAACGAATTTAAACCATAAGGTGGGTACAGGATATCTTCTGGAATTCAGTAAATGGCACATGTGCCTCCATCAGGATAGCTACAAAATTATTACAGAAATAATTCGAATATGTAGAGACAATCACTTACGTGAAAATCTATTATATATATATATATATATATATATATATATATATATATATATATATATATATATATATATAGGGTGTAAATGAAATAAGTACACTAAATTTAACCAGTAATATAACTCGCCGAGAGCAACAATATTGCTTAATAACTTTTTCTCGAAATCGCATATTTTTTTAGCAATTTTACAACCCCGTAAATTGACGAGTCGTTCCAAGTATTTTTCTAATAATTGAATGCAGTAGCAATAGCTCTGAAAAATTTTGTTTTAGCAATTGACAGTCCTTTCAGTTGTTGCAATTAAATTTTGACATTAGTAATACACTTGTTTATAAGGTAAAATTCTGTCAAAATGCTTACGTTTACAAATAGCGAGTACACAGACATTGTAATTACTTACCTATGGTTTATTTATTTATTCTTATCTTTATTACCTTTTAATTTGTGGTTGATATAAAAACAGTGTTATAGAGTTGCCAACGCATTTAGACGGAGCGTTTCCAAATCATACTGTTCCTAATATTCGCACATTTGTTAATCTTGTACATCTTTATCACATATGACACTTTTTGACAATTTTTAAAAAAGCAACAGTTGTATTCATACTATGTGAAAAAAGTTCAATGTTTCCGCACATAACAGGCTTCAATTTTGGGAATGGCTCATAATGTTCATTAATGAGACTGAATTTACTTGGGAAGGTGTATTTATTATGCACAATACACATCTCGACAGACAAAAATGCTGTAAAAATTTTCATTAAAAAATGTTTGGGCGTGAACAATAAATGGACGACTACTTATTAGTACTCATGTACCTCGTTTAAATGGACAAAAATTTGTACTTACATTTTTTGAATAACGTATTTAAACTATTATGATTTGTCGATAATCATCTCATATCCTAATAACTATGCTTTTGTTCTTTCTCGTTGCCTCGTTCCTCCTTGTCTTCCTCTATTCACAGGTGATTAAAATCCTGGTTTAATACACAACTTTATAATTTTGTTATCCAAAATTTAAATTTCTTTATTTTAAAATTTGTACTATTATGAAATAATTATTAATAAATGTTACTTCCGTTGATTCGTTTATTAATTACTGTGACTGCAAGTGTAACCGATAACCGACAATTTTTGAGCTGTCTGTATCCCACTTGAATACGGCAGTAACCATTTGTTCTCCATGGGCGGGTAACGAATTATGCAGCAAATCTTTAAAGAATTTTAACTCAAAATCTAAAAGACTTAGAAAAAAAGTTATTAAGAAATATTGTTGCTCTCGTCGGGTTACATTACTGATTAAACTTAATGCACTTATTTCATTTTCACCCTGTATATATAGAGTGTCCTCTATAAATAAACCAGCAAATAACTCGCTTATTATTACTTTTAGCGATTTCAACTTCAACTATATAACATAAATTATAGTATTAACTCCTCTATAAAATTTCGGAAGTAGATCAATATTATTACTTCCGGTTTTGGAGAAATTGATAGCAACTTTTAATTTTCAAATAGAACACCCTATATATTTTTCAAATTTGAAAAGTACGTGAAATTTACTATCCAACTGTATAAAAACAATCGTATGTTGCATTATTAAAAAATAAAATGGCGAATGATTAAATTATTATACTTTAAATTTAGGAGGCTTTGCATTTCATTTATTTTATATTACACCTTTCAAATATAAAGAATGCCAATTAATTAAATATTCAAATTGATGTACAATTACTTTAATATGATATTTAATTATTATATCTGTTATTTCATGTCATTAGAAAATTCTTATTAAAAAAATTTGTGTTGCAATTCCTCGTACATTTAATAAAAATTAATATTTTAATCATTCGCCACTTTATTTTTAATAATATAACATATGATTGTTTTTATACAGTTGGATAGCAAATTTCATGAAGGTACTTTTCAAATTTGAAAAAATATATAGGCTGTTCCATTTGAAAATTAAAAGTTGCTATTCGCCTACAACCGTACGAGTACGACTCGAAGCGGAAGTATCGAACTAACGCCATTATTTTGTCACAATTCAATTCAAAACCAATTTACATATTTTTATACAAAACTGTCATAATATTTTCTATTTTAATAGTATAAACCGCGAAATTTTTAAAATAAAAAGCAAAAATTGAATTCAAAAGTGCATGTTTCCAAGATTCGTAAAGTAAAATCGCATTCGCCTGTTTTCTATGATAGAATTCTAAAGTGCGTGCTGTCACTACAGGAGGCGGAGGCGGTAAGTGATGTGTAAATAAAAACAACGATCAAAGCTTACTTTCAAAATGAGAACAAATTTTTTTTTAATATGTCAACATAATTTTCAAATCTTATTTATATTAATTTTGGGTGTCGATGATGCAAACAACGTAATATGCATTGCGGTCAATAAGTGCTCTTCTACTGGTTTTGACTTCGTCTCGATCTCCAAAATCATCCTCAACCGGTAGGGAGCACTTACTGACCTTAAAAACCTTCAAACAAATTCCTAACTCGGAGTAGGCCATGAACAAAGAAACGTACGTATGTCAATTTAAAAATATTTAATTTAATGTCAATTTGACATGAGATATTGTCAAAAATGTTATCTAAAGAAATCAAAGCTTTTATATATATATATATATATATATATATATATATATATATATATATATATATTCCAAAACTTGTCAAATTTGATATTTAAGACTTTTATATAAAGGGGAGCAACATATTAGATTTTGGCTAAAATTGATAAACCGGAAGTGATATTTTATTTAAGTTCTGAACATATTTTCGTGAAAAATATATTGATAAAATCCAAAACTTGTCAAATTTAGTATTTAAGACTTTTATATGAAGAAGAACAACATTAAATTTTGGCTATTTATTTAATTTGGTATTTAAGACTTTTATATTAATGAGAGCGACTTATTAGATTGTTTTGTACCATTGATAAATCGGAAGTAATACTTTACAGAAAGCTATAAACAGATTTTCTTGAAAAAATATATTAAAACATGATCCAAACATATCAAATTTGGTATTTAAAACTCGATTTTGACTATATTTATAAGATAAACCGGAAGTGGTACTTAATTTGGAGATCTTAACAGATTTTTGACGAAAAAAAATTAAATATAATCCAAAATTTTGTATTACTTCTTTTCTTCTTTTATTGGAACGAGAAATTAGATTTTGTTAACAAACGATCAATCGGAAGTGATACTTTACTTAAAGCTCATTGCTATTTTAAACATGGAATTCCACATCAATTTTTTTTAAATGTATACCAATAGTATTTCCAAGACATTAGGCCTTATTTACAAATTATTGAACGGTAAGTGATGTGAATCACATCGGTAAATGATCTGCTTTACTTTCCATTGAGGAAGCGAGACGGTAATATTTATTTAAGTACAGTGGTTCGTACCACGAGCACGGTTTTAACTAAAACGCTGTTTTAAGAAATCAAATTTCATTATTTAATTTCGCCCTTATGTATAAAGAACGATTTTTTAAAAAATATTTGTTTGATTATAAACCATGTTCTGCTTTAAAATCATAGTTTGATAAATTTGTTGTTATTTATTATAAATATTAAATAATGTAATTTGAAATTTCTTAAAACAGCGTTTTGGTTAAAACTGTGCTCGTGGTACGAGCCAGTGTGTTAATAAAATTCCTAACTCGGAGTAGGTTATGAACAGGGATACGTATGTCTTATCATTATTCATTTCAAAAGTCAAGAAGTCAAAATTGATCTTAAAATGTAATTTTAAAGAGAAAAGACAATAAAGCAGGATATAGTATATTTCCATTCGCCGTTTTCTAATTTGTTTCCATTTATAAAATAAGATTCAAAAAGAAAAGCTTTGATTTCTTTAGATAACATTTTTGACAATATCTCATGTCAAATTGACATTAAATTAAATATTTTTAAATTGACATACGTACGTTTCTTTGTTCATGGCCTACTCCGAGTTAGGAATTTGTTTGAAGGTTTTTAAGGTCAGTAAGTGCTCCCTACCGGTTGAGGATGATTTTGGAGATCGAGACGAAGTCAAAACCAGTAGAAGAGCACTTATTGACCGCAATGCATATTACGTTGTTTGCATCATCGACACCCAAAATTAATATAAATAAGATTTGAAAATTATGTTGACATATTAAAAAAAAATTTGTTCTCATTTTGAAAGTAAGCTTTGATCGTTGTTTTTATTTACACATCACTTACCGCCTCCGCCTCCTGTAGTGACAGCACGCACTTTAGAATTCTATCATAGAAAACAGGCGAATGCGATTTTACTTTACGAATCTTGGAAACATGCACTTTTGAATTCAATTTTTGCTTTTTATTTTAAAAATTTCGCGGTTTATACTATTAAAATAGAAAATATTATGACAGTTTTGTATAAAAATATGTAAATTGGTTTTGAATTGAATTGTGACAAAATAATGGCGTTAGTTCGATACTTCCGCTTCGAGTCGTACTCGTACGGTTGTAGGCGAATAGCAACTTTTAATTTTCAAATGGAACAGCCTATATATTTTTTCAAATTTGAAAAGTACCTTCATGAAATTTGCTATCCAACTGTATAAAAACAATCATATGTTATATTATTAAAAATAAAGTGGCGAATGATTAAAATATTAATTTTTATTAAATGTACGAGGAATTGCAACACAAATTTTTTTAATAAGAATTTTCTAATGACATGAAATAACAGATATAATAATTAAATATCATATTAAAGTAATTGTACATCAATTTGAATATTTAATTAATTGGCATTCTTTATATTTGAAAGGTGTAATATAAAATAAATGAAATGCAAAGCCTCCTAAATTTAAAGTATAATAATTTAATCATTCGCCATTTTATTTTTTAATAATGCAACATACGATTGTTTTTATACAGTTGGATAGTAAATTTCACGTACTTTTCAAATTTGAAAAATATATAGGGTGTTCTATTTGAAAATTAAAAGTTGCTATCAATTTCTCCAAAACCGGAAGTAATAATATTGATCTACTTCCGAAATTTTATAGAGGAGTTAATACTATAATTTATGTTATATAGTTGAAGTTGAAATCGCTAAAAGTAATAATAAGCGAGTTATTTGCTGGTTTATTTATAGAGGACACTCTATATATACAGGGTGAAAATGAAATAAGTGCATTAAGTTTAATCAGTAATGTAACCCGACGAGAGCAACAATATTTCTTAATAACTTTTTTTCTAAGTCTTTTAGATTTTGAGTTAAAATTCTTTAAAGATTTGCTGCATAATTCGTTACCCGCCCATGGAGAACAAATGGTTACTGCCGTATTCAAGTGGGATACAGACAGCTCAAAAATTGTCGGTTATCGGTTACACTTGCAGTCACAGTAATTAATAAACGAATCAACGGAAGTAACATTTATTAATAATTATTTCATAATAGTACAAATTTTAAAATAAAGAAATTTAAATTTTGGATAACAAAATTATAAAGTTGTGTATTAAACCAGGATTTTAATCACCTGTGAATAGAGGAAGACAAGGAGGAACGAGGCAACGAGAAAGAACAAAAGCATAGTTATTAGGATATGAGATGATTATCGACAAATCATAATAGTTTAAATACGTTATTCAAAAAATGTAAGTACAAATTTTTGTCCATTTAAACGAGGTACATGAGTACTAATAAGTAGTCGTCCATTTATTGTTCACGCCCAAACATTTTTTAATGAAAATTTTTACAGCATTTTTGTCTGTCGAGATGTGTATTGTGCATAATAAATACACCTTCCCAAGTAAATTCAGTCTCATTAATGAACATTATGAGCCATTCCCAAAATTGAAGCCTGTTATGTGCGGAAACATTGAACTTTTTTCACATAGTATGAATACAACTGTTGCTTTTTTAAAAATTGTCAAAAAGTGTCATATGTGATAAAGATGTACAAGATTAACAAATGTGCGAATATTAGGAACAGTATGATTTGGAAACGCTCCGTCTAAATGCGTTGGCAACTCTATAACACTGTTTTTATATCAACCACAAATTAAAAGGTAATAAAGATAAGAATAAATAAATAAACCATAGGTAAGTAATTACAATGTCTGTGTACTCGCTATTTGTAAACGTAAGCATTTTGACAGAATTTTACCTTATAAACAAGTGTATTACTAATGTCAAAATTTAATTGCAACAACTGAAAGGACTGTCAATTGCTAAAACAAAATTTTTCAGAGCTATTGCTACTGCATTCAATTATTAGAAAAATACTTGGAACGACTCGTCAATTTACGGGGTTGTAAAATTGCTAAAAAAATATGCGATTTCGAGAAATACTAA
>OY720459.1:11564934-11582434 GCA_963082715.1 Harpalus rubripes | reverse complement strand
TTATACAGCGGCACTTCAATTACCTACAGACCTTATATAGCTTGGATTGCTGCGCGGGGATTTATTACGTGTGGAGGAACGAACACCTCGCCAACGGTAAATCAATCTAACCAACGATGATAACGATATTGGTGATTGCTATCGGATCGTGCTTTGTGATGAAATGATGGGAACACACAGAGATGGGATAGGCTGTGAAGTTGTACTTGCAAATTAAGTGAAAGATTTTGTATGTACCTATTGTAACGTTTTCCCTTATTTGGGTGAAGTATAAAAATCTATTAATTATTGTTAATTAAAATAGATATTTGTTAAAACAATAAATAAATATTTAAAAGATAATAACAATGACGATTACTACGATTAAACAAATATTATTAAATACTAGATTAACTACATAGTTAAAAACTAATACTATTTTGCCGTATTCTTTCGCTGCGTTGGATCAAATCCAACTGATCGTATAGATTAGATCGGATCAGGTCACGTGGCCGCAGATCAGTTTATTCGAAAGAACACAAGTATCTGTCAAAATCAGTTAAAAATATGAAATTTAATTTTCTATATTTATCATTGTTTATTCTTGTTTAAATTTCTTTTAGAACCTTAAATGTAACCTCTTCTCATGATTGAGTTGCATAAAATAAGATACGATTCTTTCGCTGATTTCGCTATTTTTGAATCTAAAGTGATCTGATCTTTCTAATCCAAGTTTTTGTTGGAGTAGATGGCACTGATCTGGATTACTTAGTCTTGGCGTGGGGATACTGATCAGAATTCGAAAGAACATTCAATTTACTGATCGATCCATGTAACATGGATCTGATCCAACGCAGCGAAAGAATACGGCTGTTATTTATATCACGTTCAATTAACAGGATTATTTATTTAAACAATATTACTGATTATTTATTTCAACTATTTATGTCACTTTACATTCAACTGTCTGACCAACCGACCTCCATAGCTTCTATATATTCAACTGACTCAACCGCGTCTGTATATTCAACTGCCCGGACAGAATTCACTCCTTTCACCTTACTGTCTATTTTTGTAACTAAATAACTATCCTTGTGACGGACTAACTGTTCAAACTTCCACAGCTTCAGTATCAGTTACTGTCACAACTCTTCAACACCACTGCCGAGTATCCACATCCACTCGCTTTTACTGTCCCCGTATACCTAGCTTCCCAATACTCCTCAAAACTATCGAGTATTCACTTCCACAGCTATTCCAGTATACCAGTAACTTCCCGAGTATTCCACTCGATACTAAACTGCATACGCTCTCCACGATACTGCTGTGCTACTCAACTCTCTGACACTTTCTTCTTACTATCTATGAAACTGTCCTTCTAACGGAATAACACACTATGTGACTGTCTTCGGACACACGTACGTCGCTTATAGTGGCACGTTCTGGAATATTCTCGTGACGTCTCGAAGTATATAACAATGCGCGGGTAATTACCCTTATCTCCCCTTGTTTACGTAACTGCAAGCCTCACGTCGCGCGCTGCATTGTTATTAATCGCCTACCTAGAGTCTTCCTAATAGAATGCTTCTATTCATAAGCGTCGAATCGTACGCGCCGGTCGGGGGCTCGCGGACCAGATATTGTAGGTACTTTCACGTTACACTATTTTTAGTAGATATACCATGTCAATTAAATTAGATTAAATTATTAATTTAATTGAGGGTTCTAAGTGCTAACCACTTTTGTCACTGCGACCTGTAAGATTTTTTGTAACATGGCCCAATCTTAGTTTTCTGGAAGTAGTTTCAGAGTTCTTGTGAAGCTAGGTACTGCTTCAGGAGTCAGTCAGATCTCATTTGCCGCAAGGTACCTTTTACTTAGATGGTTAAGTTTACTTGCGGCACAGCTGTACATTCACATACTGAGATGGTATTTCGCAGGACAAGGACAAGTAAAGATACCTGTCACAGTTCTAAGGTCCTTTTTGTTGAGAGCTGATTACTCTTTGGCGTTTGTCGACAAAGGTGAAATGAATTTCTTCGACTAACCAAGTCCCGGAATATCTTTTCAATGTGAGGCTATGACTGACTTCCCACTTTTTGATTGTCTTCTTTATATGGCTTTTTGAGTTACAAAAGGTTCAGGTCCATAAAACTTTAATTCGGTTCTCTTTTTAGTAAGCTTATCTGCTTTTTCATTGCCTAGAACTCCCTCATGCACCGCTACCCACTATAAAGCTACGTGGTTGTGTTTGGACAGCTATAGTACGGTGTTCATTCAATTCCACACTAGCTTTGACTCCAAACTGAAGGCACCTAGCGCCTTTAAAACAGCCTCGCTCTGTGACATTACGTTAATTGTTGCTCCTTTGAAACTTTTGTATAGGTTTATTTGAGCTCAGAGATATGTTGCTTGAAATAAAGTGGAACTAGTGCCCGTGGACTTGGTGGAGTCCTTTATTTGTTAACGTGGACCAAATATACCCACTCCAGTTTCTTCTGACTCTAGTTTTGAAGCATCCGTAAACCAGGACAAAGAGTCCGCTGGGAATGATGACCCACCTTTTGTCCACTGGAGGCGATCACAAATGATTACCTTATACGTCTTGTCAAAGTTATACTCGTATTTTGTCGTTATTGTATCTCCTTTAGAATTTCTAAGTGGCTTACGAGATTCCCAGGTTTGAATTGTTTCTTCCTATAGAGTGTCATAGCCTAGATCATTTAATGATGTGCCTGTTAATTTATAAAAAATGCATATGTCAAATATTTGCAGAAATATAATTTATTCAATTAATAAAGTTAACCTAATAATGCATAAAACGGCAATATTTGTGCATTTTGTCAGAGTATGTTAAGGTGTATTGTACGGTGAATAAGTTAACGAAAATGAGGTTGGAACGAATATGTATTCCAAAAGACCCCCAGGTAGACCATAATGTTGACGAAAAAGTTGGACATTAACATCATATAGTTGGAAAAACAAATTGTAGAACCTAAGCCTAGTATAAAGAAAAGAAAAAAATAGAATGGCGATGTTTAAATCTTTATCACTCTTAAATTAAAATAATTATGACGTCACAGCTATAACTTTTTTATGGACGTGATATCAGTAAAAAGAAATTGTTTTTTTATGCAATTTTTATCTTATCGGATATTAAAGTAGTCAAAGTGTCTATTTTAGCGATATCCATTAATATATTTGGTGCAAACATTTTTACACTGAGTGCGTAACTCGTTTTCTACCTCCCGTCATACCGTAGGTAAGGGAGATAATGTTATAGGTCCAAAAATTCGATAGTGAGTTTTCAGTGAATAAGCACGAATTAGGGTCCCCACAACACGTTCTTACTATTTTTACGATGTGTGTGTGTGTGTGTGTGTGTGTGTGTGTGTGTGTGCGTACGGGCGTGCGTGCGTGCGTACGTACGTGCCTGCGTGCGTGTGTGCGTGTGTGTGTGTGTGTGGTGTGTGTGTATGTCTGTGTGTGTCACGATTTTTTCGTCCACGATAACTCTTATCACAAACTTCTAAATATTTCTATTTTCCGTATTTAAGCTTTCTGCAGTCATATAAAGAGTTGATTAGATTTTGGGTAAATTGGATGACCGGAAGTGATAAAGCACATAACAGTGAAAAACTATATTAAAATATAATCCAAAACTTTCCAATTTTTTAATTTAAGGTGTTTATATCAAGGGGAACGACATATTAGATTTTGGCTAAAATTAATAAACCAGAAGTGATACTTTACTTGAAGCTCTGAACAGATTTTCGTCAAAAATATATTATGGTATACTACAAAACTTGTCAAATTTAGTATTTAGGACTTTTATAAGGAAGCAACATATTAGATTTTGGCTAAAATTGATAAAGCGGAAGTGATACTTTATTTGAAGATTTTCGTGAAAAATAAATTGATACAATCCAAAACTTTTCAAATTTGGTATTTAAAACTCGTGTATAATTTGAAACAACATTATACTTTGACTATACCTTTATGATAAACCGGAAGTGGTACTTAATTTGGAGCTCTTAACAAATTTTCGAGGAAAAACAATAAAATATAATCTATAATTTGGTATTGCAGACTTTTCTATTTATTGGAACAACAAATTAGATTTTGTTTACAAACGATCAACCGGAAGTGATACTTTACTTAAAAGCTCATTGCTATATCAAACATGGAATTGACGGGAGGTCATGTGTTGGCGACATCAGATTTTTATTTATATAATTAGTGCGTACTAGCTGAGTTTTATGTGTTTCATTTACAATTTTTGAGGGTACTGAACCGTACTGCGTGCGCACTTTCTACGATCGTTAGTTCTTGCCAATGCAGTTAGTCATATTCACATATTTTCAAAAAGCATCTGTAAGTACAATGGACGTAAAGAATAAATCTGTTGTGTTGTAGTGAGCTTTTGTAGGTAAGATGTTAAATTTAAAATATATTACGCATGTGTTGTAACAACAACTAGTGCCGGACACTAAATGCAAATAGTACATTAAAACACAAATATCATAAGGCAATCTGTTGACGTACGAGTCCAAGTTTGGAAAACGAGCCGCTAGGCGAGTTTTACAAACGACGGGTGCGTCAACAGGCCTTATGATACATGTTTTTTATACTATTTTTTCTTTTGAGGTAATTTTACAATTAAATTTTTAAAAAAAGGACTTGTCAAAAATATGAGTTGGTGTTTTTTTTATCAGTTATGTTGGTAGCGCTTCCCGCTAAAAATAGAAATTTTACATTTTGAGAGTGTGTGTATCTTGTGATTTTGTCTGATTGTTTACATAAAAACATTGTATCAAGCATTATACAATTATGAAACAGGAAATGCAATACATACAATGAACTCCAAGGTTTATTAATGAACCATCCTGATTTGACATATCTGTGGTTCGTGTTGGTTATTATCATAAATAAAACTCTATAAATAATGAAATACTTTAATGATCTAGACTTTTACTTTCCACCATTTTGTCAACACTCACTGCTCACAGATAACGTAAACAGCTGTTCTTACAATTTTTAATACAAAACATATATGGCATATATTCGATAGTTTGCCACAACGTGGAACTGGAAATCATGGATTAAAACATCAACTTTACATATTTGTTTGCTAGTAGCCGCCACATATTGAGTAGACAGTGTCAACATTTTCAAGTAACGTGCATCATACATTTCATAACCTGCCTGGAATAACAATACATTCAATTCAAAATTGCATTACCATAAATTTAAATTGTAATAAATAAAACTTACCGTTTTAATTATTTTGACAAAGTAAACCTGAGCGCATTGTTTCTTGTTTCATAATTTTTTAGTTGAACTTTTAACTTCACAGATTCTTATCCTTTCTTAACTAACACAGCTATAGCTATAAATTTCTTTTCTTTCTAGTCCTATCACCTAGGACCTAGAGAAAGGATAAAAATCCACAATTAGAAGTAATATTTCAACACAAACAATTTACCATTTTGAGGTTATCTGTCAGTTATGAAAGCATGACTACCACCTCTAGAACATGAAAGGCGCCAAAAACAGTACGTTTATAGATCTTCTAAACGTCGTGTTTTCAGTGATAAACAGTGCTTTTATAGACTCATAAGAACACCGAAATAGAAAAACTAAATATATGAATGGAAAACGCTATTAGAGATCGGGGCATCATAAATATGCAAACTACAAATTTAAGATAGCATTTAACTGAAATGCAGAGGATTGTGTCATATTTTTGCATAGTTCTGAGATTCGATGCTCAGATTCAAATAGTATGTCTGATACTAACGTCCAAATCCAATATTCGATATTTACATAAGGGTCCAAGATCTGATACTCTAATCCACATCCGATATTGAAATCTGTATCCAAGATCCAGATAGTTAATCATTTAATTATCCGGGTGTCCAAATATTTTTAAATTAAAAACGGAAACTATCCCGATCCAGATCCCAGAACTAAATTTAAAAGTTTATAAAAGCTGCAAAGATTATTTACAAAGTTGGAAATATCTCTGCTTAAGTCCCTAATCTTTTTTTCACATACACAAAATCGTTTTTCTCCATTCCAACTTGAACCACTCCCTGACCATCAGTCATCCTCACATACCCTATCTGTCCCTGTTCGGTTTTGCTGCGCTGTGCCGCTATGAGCATGGAGGCGCTAATGACGGCTGCCCCCTGACCCGGCTGGTAGCGGAGACGGGCCTGGGACACGGCCCATGCATCACCGCCTCACCTTTGACCCACAGGCGCCACCTACCACGGAATGTGATAGCATACGGAGGATGATTAGAGGCTAGCTGTACAACGAACGGTAGCACATACTCCATTGGGAATGGGAAGCTGCTTGTTGGATAGTTGGAAAAGGGTAATAATAGATAGGTAAGGTAGAGTAAAATAGGGAGATTATCTCGTTAAATACGAATTCCTTTTTAAATAGTTAAATTGAGATTAGCTGTAATTACCTGATGTGATCACATTTGCACAAATAATAAGATAATCTTCCGTCAAATCTACGTATTTTATACAGATTGTCTACTTAAAATCTATTATTTGGAAAATACAATGTTAATTTTATACAAAAAAAGTTATTGCATTTAAATACTCTTGATCTTGATGATGTTTCATTATACCTAATTCATCAAACTGTTTTTTTTTTATTTTGCTGTAGTTATTTATCTATTAAATTTAAAATAAGTATGTTAACAAAGACTCCGTTCAAAATTAAAAATTACACAATATGATACAAAATAAAAAAATCTGATGTGGCCAACACATAACCTCTCGCCAGATATTTTACCTGGTTGTACGCATAAAACGAAAAATATTTTTAAATACAAATACATATATTCATGTCGCACTACAAAATAATTCTCACATATATTTGCAAAATCTATGGGATATTTTAAAATAAATTATGTACCTACAATACATACATTTTCTTTATATTCAATATCCTGAAATTTTCTTTTTCTTTCTTTTTTACGTATAATCTTTTGCGTTGTTGACTTTTTTTTATTTTCATAATCTTCATAATAATGTACAAATATTTTTGACAGAGGCATATAAATATTTTTGACAGTGACATTTATGTGTCAATTACAAACATTTGAATTTCTTGCCTTGTACCTAGTAGTTTGATCTGAGATTTTTTACATCAAATTATTTTATATGCCTTTCTTTATCTCTAAATCTATAGAAGATATAATAATAAATTTATATTTATCGAATAAAGAATTTAACGTTCTTTAATATAAGTATTTACATAAATTTTCGATAAATAATATTTAGATGATTTTTTTCTTGTATCTACTACCCCCGGTTGTCCAATTGTTACCAAAACTGACTCGACTCTTCCCATTATTGTTAGATTGCGGAATCCGTAGTTAAAAATGTGTTAAGTCTTATAGTATTTGAGATATAGTGAATCCAACATCCACACACACACACATCCACACACACACACACACACACATCCACACACACATCCACACACACATACGGACATCATCGTAAAAATATTATAATCGGATTCTAGGGACCTTAAGTATATCTTTTTTTCAAGAGAAGGAAAATTTTCCGAACGAGCCGAAGGCGAGTGCGCAAATCCTTCGAGTGAAAAAATAGTATATTATGATATAAGTGTACAAGCTAGCCTTTAAAGCACGCACGACAAGTTTAAAGCCGCGACGCGTAGCGGAGTGGCTTTAATGTCGTAGTGCTTTAAAGGCTAGCTTATACACGTGTATCATACGCTATTTTTTATTATAAATGCATCATAACCATTTAAAACTGAAAATTATTGCAAATCATACGGTTTTGATTTTTGATCCAGTGAGTTTAAGCGTTTCCAAGGAGACAGTTAGCAATTATTCGTGTTGTTTAAGTTGTCAACAAGTCAATATTTTTTCACGTGATTGTGAGAGTGAGAAATGAATGAAATTAAAGAATTAGCTGAACAGGCGGAGTTAAGATTAATTCCGCCTAAATCTAAAGACGCGTATTATAAGGAATACGAAAAATTAAATAAATGGATGGAAAATAAAAATGCCGTAACTGTGGATGAAACACTCATGCTGGCCTATATGAACCAAATGGTATAACGGTAACTTGTGAAATTTATTGTACTTATTTTGTGTTTCGTTATAGTCAAATCAGTATAAACCTTCATCATTATGGTGCATTCATTCCAAATTACAAGCAATGCTAAAACTTAAGAAAGGAGTAAACATAGCTACTTTTCATAAATTGCATGCTTTCATGAAAAGCGTTAATAAAGGCTACGAGCCGAAAAAATCTTTCGTATTTTCGGAAGAACAGTTAAGGAAATTTTTTATTGAAGCCCCAGATAATACCTACTTATTTTTGAAGGTAAGCGCGAGATTATGATATTTTTTACAAAATTTAATAAATATTTTATTTTAAAGGTGGTAGCCATATGTGGAATATTTGGCTCATGCAGGAGATATGAATTATGTGATTTGCGCCTGTCTGATATTAAAAAAGAAGGTTCTGTTTTAATTATTAATATTCGACCATCAAAAACCGAAAAAGGTCGAAAGTTTGCTGTGGTTGATAATGATGACATATCGTATGTCAAATTATTTAACAAATACCTATCTCTACGTCCAGAAAATATATCTACGGATAGAGTATTTTTGAAATACGCCAATGGAAAATGCATTAAACAAGTCGTTGGAATTAATACTTTTGGAAAATGTCCTTCTCTTCTGGCGCGTTTCTTAAATCTTCCTGACGCTACAAAGTATACCGGACACGCGTTCAGGCGCAGTTCTGCCACAATCATGGCAAACAGCGGAATGAGTGTGGATGAACTGAAGCGCCAAGTAGGATGGAAATCATCAACGGTAGCGAGTGGATATATTGAAGAATCCATACAGAACAAAATATCAGTCACGAAACGCATTGGAGAGGCACTTACCAGTACACAAACTATATTAAAAGATAATATAGACATTCCAGCAAACGGCGACAGCGAAACTATAAATACCCAGCTAAAATCCTGTAATTTCCATATTGCTGACAACAAAAATTGTAATTTTTATATAAATTTAAATAAAAACCAATAATAATAATTGTTTTAGTTGTTATTCATATTAATTGTCATTTTTCGTTACCTAGGTAACTCAAAAATTTAGCGTGTTTTTATGGTCGATTTAAACACGCTTTGGCGTGTTTTAAAGAGGGATTATGATGCATGTATAATAAAAAAATATTTACTTACGAGTTGCATACAATTTTTTTTGCGTCTGCAATGGGAGCATGAAAAAATGTGCCGTAGCGTTTTATTATTTCACTCAGCAGCGTTAAAAAAGTGCACTTATTTTCACACTTTCATGTATTAAAAAAGGCATACTTTATAAACCCATTTTAATGAAAAAAGGGTACTTTTTTATCCGACGTAAAAAAAAAGTTTATTAAAGTTGTCAAAGACTTTCCTCATTAAAAAAAAATACGCCATGGATCTCATATGTCAAGCACGTAACCATGAACCCACCATTTGTTGGCTTTATACGCTCAGATCCCATTGTGCATATTTTTTATCGCTTTTATTTGAAAATGTTTGTTAGATATTTTTAATTATTTCTTATTTTTGATAACTTTTGTTATGTGATATTGAAGAAAAATTAACAAAGTATGATTGTTATAAAGACATAGGAGTGCTATACATATACCTATACATTTCCGCTTATAGATTGGCTATTACGGGAAACAACGAGTTACATGGCATTTGGCTATATAAGTTTCATTACTTACATTTTTCACCGTTATGGCAAATGATATAGTATCAAGTAATTACGTTTGAATATACAGTAATAAATGTCTTTTTAAATTATTAGTCAATATTATGGAATTTTGCACGAGAACGGTTAAGTGCCGTTCTTACAACCACAAAACAACCATTAAGTATTCATGGCTTCATTTAGTAATGTTTTGTGTTTTTAGCTGTAGTAATCTTATCTGCTGAATGATATCATTTTCAAATAATGCTATTGGCTACATCCGTTAATACCTAGTGCTTCTAGCGATCAGTAATGTCATTTTTAAACATAACATTGAGTCATTATTTAGATGCATCCTATAAAGGAATATACTAATCAGTCACCAAAATATTTATTTGCTACTATGTGAGACCCTAGATAATTAATTTAATGGCAGACATTTAGTTTTACCTCAAATTAACTAAACTGTCTCCAAATTAACAGTAATCTATTCACTCAACAAATATAAGCACCTTGTGTGTCCCTCGCAAAATCACCAGTTCTATCTGTATTCACAAATTATCTACACGCATGGGCAAAATTAGGGGAACATAAAAAAGGCTATATATTTAAGAAAGTTTGTACCTTTTGATTTTCATTTTTGTGATTTTAATTCTAGATGTATTACAAATAACAAATGATGATATGACACCTAAATGTCGCGACCTACTAAAGATAAATCATCATTTATCGAGTTATTACATATTGCTCGGAGTTTAGTTTTAACTGAATATCGGGCCTATTCTGTAACTCAGTGGTTAATTTTTAACAACTGGTTAACAAATTTCACCAATCACGTATGTTGATATATAACAAAAAATTCGATTTTTAATTGTCATATAAATCTCCATTGGATAATTTTTTTAACCAGTTGTTAAAAATTAACCACTTTGTTACAGAATAGGTCTGTATATGAGTGTTCACTTCAAACCAAGAGATAAAAACCATTAATTCTTTTGATTTTATTTTAATTATAAATATATTAAGTAAATTTAAAGATAATTGGAAATTATTTTTTTACTTAATAATTAATAATAATTAATATTTAATCATTTATATAATGGAATATTTAGTTTTTCAATAAGTCTTTTGATATGATTTAGCTGCTACTAAATTCAGTCAAATAAATGATCATAAAACATCGTAAAGTAGTTATTTGTATATCTATAGATATTATTGTAATTTTTTTATTTCGAATATGGAATTTATTCTACTAGGCGATAGCACAGGAGAATTAATCATATGAGTAATAAAAAAATACTTTAGTGCTGTATTACCTATGCCTTATATTTTTTCCAAAATCGTTATATTATTAATGAAAAACATAAATAAATAGCATTATGTTATATGTTTGTAAGACGTTAGATAAATTGAACGCTGGCTGTTGCGATGGAGATGGCTGTGGTGACAAAAGTACTGTCAAATGTCTTAAGGCCTGTCAAATACTTTAACAGACAAACATTACTTATTTCTTTGGACATTCAAGATTACCACTAACTTAAAAATGATTCGTTAGATGTAATCTTCGTCGATTTGATTGATATGTGAACACAAAATATCCAGTGAAAGGGCCCAGTTTTTCAATCTTGTATTTAACTTAAAATTGAATAACTAGTAGTTATATTTAGATACTGGTAATTATTAGTTAAATTCTACGTTGTTTTTCAATAACTTTTCAAGTGTTGGCACTAATTTTCAACAGTGCGTATTATTTCTGTTGCTATGAAAAATGTTCATTTTTACCTCCCGCAACCCTTGGTATGGAAGGTATAAGGACCGTGCTAAAAATAGCATATCGAAATTTTGGTAAATGAGCACGTTTTAGGGTCCATAGAATCCAATTTTAACATTTTCACGATGATGTCTGTGGGTATGTGTACGTATGTGTGGATCCTCCAAACTCAAATACTATCATTTAGAATTGTTTTTTCTATTATTGAAAGAGCCCATTATATTTTGGTTTAAATCGGATAACCGGAAATGGCACTTTACTTGAAACTCAAAATAGTTTTTCTTCGAGATTAATGTTATTATAGAAATTAAAGATTAATAAATTTTCTACAGATTTCCATTAATATTTTTTGTACATATTTTATGGATAAATTTATAAAATTATCTATTATTTAAATCCCGGAGCCTACGCTTTAAACAAACAAAACTCCTTAGTTTATTTCGTTTATTCAAATGTATGTAACTGACAGATAAATGTCACTGTCAAAGAACTAATCATTTCAAATTAATAATAGTAAAGTTTTAAAAAGAAAAAAAGGTAAATAGAACAATAAGAAAGGAAATCAATACAGTTTCCAGCATAAGTAAATAATTATGTAGGTATGTATTTAGATTAACAAAAATTAGAAAAGATTCGCAAAAAAGTTTAAGCTAATCCTTATTTTTGGATTAGTGAATTCTGTTCTATCCCGGTATTTAAAATTTAATCTTCATTTTATTATCAAAAAAGGTAGTTACTTGAATTAGATTATACTATATTTTAAGAAATAAACTGCCAAAATTAGAGTAAAATTCGCTAATCCAAAATAAGGATCAGCTTAATCTTTATTGTGACTCGGGCTGTAAATGACAGGAGGTATTGTGTTGGCCACGCCAGATTTTTTGAAATTACTTTTCTGTTGTGCTTTTCGACGTTTGTGTAAATCAAGAAATGGCGAATAAAAAAGAAAAGAAATAAAGGTGGTACTTTTAAGTGGAAGGAGCAGGTTCATCTATTAATATCATTAGTGAAAAATTATGGAGATATAGAAAATAAAAAGAGTGGCCAAACGGGATGGGACATGAAGAAAAATGTGTGGTTACATGCAAATTGAAAAAGAATTTAATAGCCAAAATAAAATGGGTGTGTTTCGAGATGCTGATACACTCAAAACTATGAATAGAATTTTAAAGGAGTGTAGGCAGAAATTTTCTGCTAATAAAAATCGTACGCTACGAACTGGTGGAGGACTCCAGATTTTGTGGAAATAACAAATTTTGATATGGAGATGAAAGATATAATTTGTACTACACCTCTCGAAGAATAAATTCTGGGGTGTCTTATAAAATATCATGATCATCAAGGCATCAAAATCCCAATCAAACATTTTAGTAACCTGTCACTTGTCACCTTCCTGCCACTTCACAAAGACAATAACAACCGCGAATCACTTGATAATTACAATTTAACTGAAGTAGGCATTAGTTACCGAAATTCAGAGATAATTAGCACTTTTGTGGTTAACAACTACTTGTAAAACAGATAAAACATAATAATTCTTAGTTAACTATTACTTAAATATTAATTAGCATTGATAAGACTAAGCCTAAGTATTTTTTATAGAAGTTTTAAATTTGGGTTAATTCAAATTTGACAGATGAGTATGTAGAATTAAATTTTAATATGAGTCTGTAAAGTTTTACTTTAGCTACTATTTTGGTTAACTTCGCGGAGCGATATCGTATATTTTAATGTCGATTTCGGAAAAATATTATTTTTTTGTGTTCCTCTAATCTTGCCGGTGTGTACTTTTGCACCTCTCAGCACCTAGTTATGATAAGATCTATGTTTTATTCTGTTACACCCGCCATCATAGTAACAACAATTAGTTTACTTTGTTATTAAAAATATGAACTTTTGAAAATTAAAAGGACAAAGTTTGGTTGTTCTCAGCGACTTTGACAATTTCCTAAGCTCAAAGTTAGGTTCGGAAGATAGAGATTTTCATCCAAATCCAAGAAGGAGGTCATTTCATCCATAGAAGCTTATTTTGCAACGCCAACTACTATTTGGACAAGTATATCGACTTAAAAAGATATATTGAAGAAAAAAGGGAATTTGACTAAAGAATACTTGTTTCTGTGTTTTTTTTTGTGTCTCCTATATTCCTATATAAATATTTTTAAATTGTTGCTTCTACTGCAAGTTTAATTTAAATATAAATTCTAAATATCAAGCTATCTGGCTTGAGAAACAAAAAAAAAACATGCATTATTTATTCGAGTATAGCAGAGATTCAAATCAGACAAGAACTATAATAATTTTAACATAGTGCCATATACACCCCAGGAAAAGTAGTAAATTTATAAAATAATAGTCATTCCTGACCCTGAGGTAATATTTTATGTAGAATCTAGCACCTTCCAACAACCATAATACCCTGTTATTTGATTCTGGTTATTTACATAGATAGTAAGATTCCTCTATTCCCACAACACAACCCTGAGGTATTTGTTCAGTTGAAATAACACCCTTGCAGCGCTTTGTGAGCGTGAGTGTCTGACATAAACACCGACTCGGGACAACAAAGCACCAAGGAGTCAACGTACAGTACAGCGAGTGTGAGTATGTGTGATGGGAAACAATGCAATGCAACACACGCACACACGTGTTACTAAGTGTCAACACTAGACGGATTGAAGGATGCCATACGATATGAGTCATGAACCATGAAGTGTTTTACATATGAGTAAACGTGTATTAACATACAATAATTGAAGTGGTGAGATGTACAAGGAAAAGGTTCCGTTAATGGTAGTTTTAGAGAAATCAATAAAAACTGATTAAAGAGTAAAATAAGCATTTTACATGAAAACTTACAATTAACAATTTGTAAATTTAAGTGAGCTAAACACTTCCTTACATAGTTTTAGTAAATTAAAAGTACTATAAGTATGTTATATTGAAACATAGTTGGCGGAATCTTTCCCTTTTACACCTCAACTAGGATGACTGAGAAAATAGTCAAAAATAAACACTTCTATTATATAATACGTTAATGTTCTCAAAGCTACATCGTTAACAACAAGAGAGCTAGAATAGTATATTCTATAACTAGTATGGAATAGATAATTTCCGCGCGAGCGAAAAGTTTGTAGGCCGAGCCGTAGGCGAGGTCTACGGTTTCGCGAGTGGCGGAAATACTATTCCATACAAGTTTTAGACTATACTTTCTCTAACACTATTTAAAAAATATATTTTGCTTATCACTTGACATTTTTGCAAAAAGTAATAAAATATTATTGGTATGTTATTAAACCAATAATTTTTATTTAACTTACCATGTAAAAGCTTCAAAACGCGTAAAACAAAGCGTATAATTAGGTTTTGTGATCATTTCTTTTATAATTTGACAGTTAAGGCCGTTGAGGTGACAAAATCAAAGAAACAATGCACCAAGCCTGCTTGATTTTGAAAACAATTGCGTTTTCGCATGTATTTTAAATGGGTGAATTGAAAAACTAGTGGTCTGTGACTGCCTAATACGGAATATTATTCCGTAACAGTATATAACAGAATCTCTTCATTCTGTAACACTTTTCAGTTACAGAACGTATGAATTCCATATATAGTAGTGTTAGAGAAAGTTCTTTCTCCAACACTATTTTGGAAACTACACATTCCACAACTAAAAATTGTTGGAATCAATATTATTCCAATAAACTGTTTGGTATAATTCCGTATGCCGTTTGTAATAATTCCACACGGCTTTCGACAAGTCAGAATCTGTTTAACCGCATTTTAGCGCCGAATATCAAATATCTTAGTTTTGTTGCTATGGTTATGACTCTGTTTTATATTTATTTATTTTTGAATTCGCGTTTGACGTTTTGAAGTTTTGAACACTTTTGGGTTTCTGTTAACTTTAACAGATTTTTGGAGATCTCTAGAACAGTAAGTTTAGCTAACTAATAATATATTACTTAGAAAATTAACTAAGTAACATTTTTTAGAAAAAAATGACAAGTGGCAATGAAGTTACAGACATGGAATGTACGCCACCAGAAATAAGGTAACTTGGTAATGATACAGTGGGCCAGTTATTACGTTATAATCAGTCAACACTTTTTTATAATTTCTAAAATCTTGTTGGAGAAAGTATAGTCTACAACACGTTTGGAATGGCATAACCCACACTCGCAAACTGTAGTCCTCGCTTTCGGCTCGGACCACAAAATTTTTGCTCGTGTGGAATATGGGCCATTCCATTACTTGTTGTAGAATATACTTATCTTTGATTATCCCAAATTTAAAAAAATGGACCAATGTTGTTTTTACAAATTTAATATCGCTCATAACTCATCAAATTTTGAGATTCAAATATAAGTGTGATGGTATTTTCGACTTAAAATTACCTAAGAAACATACCCTTAAGTTATGACAATCGAGTCGCGGGACAGCCTGTATAAATATGATTTGGTTTTAGATATTTGCCGTGTAGGAATATTTTTCTTTTAAAGGTCCTTTGACGCGGCTTTCAAATGAATATCTCAGTTTGAAACGCCCAATATGTGGAATCTTTTCTTTGTACATCTCTCTTCAATTATAAATGTGGGTAAATTTCTCGACTATAGCATTTATTTTTACAAAACCGACATTTTGGTATATACGAGCTTAAAACTCATATTAGTTGGGCCGGTTTACAATTTCAACAAATTATACAATCTACACAAATGGCTAAATAATTCTACAAAATTCTTTCGGCTGCTTTGAATAGAGACTTAAACCAATGACGATTCGTGCAGAAGATGCGGTCTCGTCGAAGAATCGACGGAACATATACTCTGTGAATGTGCAGCCCTTGTTGCCACCAGAAGAAGACACATGGACGTCCACTTTTCAGAGCCTCATGAAATCCAAGGATCTCTTACAATAGGCTCGCCACCTTCGTGGAGGCGGCGGGACTTAGCTAAGGCACCATGAGTACGTATAAAAATACAATGGGCCACTTGGCCTGAGTACGCGCGGCTGTAAGGCTCCCCTCGCCGCCTTAAACAACAGCAATAACAACACCCTGTTTGTGTAAAAGGACAGCAAATCGTCTATTTGTGTAAGAAATTGAAATTGGCATTTTTCATTTTAAGTACACAAGATGACGCTATGCGCTAGGCTAAAGCTTAATTTAAAATCTGGAGTTTTCAATATTTAGCTTTTCATTTACTGTCAAAGTGTCAACAAATTCTATACCTAGAAGTGTAAATAGTTACACATGTGTATAATTATCTTGATTCATTGTCATGGGAACTCTCATGGGAACTAGAACATAAAGAATAAAAATTATGTTTAATATATTACGTCAAATAACGTTAATTTTATAGTTGTGTTCACAAATAATGTAAATTTAAATTACCTATTAGATTAGTGATTTACATACACTCATATAATTTGGTTTTATTAAGTTTATATAATTTTTAAAGAGCAATATACCAATATAGTTAATGGCCTGTAACAAGTACGAGCATATTTTTAAAATAAAAGCATTGGTATACAGCACATTCATAAGAATATAATTTAAAAGCGTGCTTCATAAGAGCGCTTTTATTATAAAAATGCAATCGTAATGTGAGTCAATATGTTTTCATTTAGTACATCTTACATTTTTCATTATTGATATGCAGTTGACAGAAAGGTAAAAACTATAACGTATGATAGGATTCAATTTCCATACTATAGTTTGTATCACGAGAAAAAGGAGAAATAAAATAGTGTTGGTTCATATAGAGAAATATGATTCTGCCTTCTGATTGGTCAGAATGCACACCTGGTTCAAAAAAACGATAAAATATCACACCTTTCAGCTGTGTTATCTAATAAAATAAACCGAACGAAGTGATACTTAACCATGTTTTCGTTTTCGGCTTCGCATGTTACAGAGAAAAATATTTCGTATTGACATTTGGATTCAGGAACTTAAATTATTTTATATATTGCCATGTTATAATGACAATGTTATA
>OY720459.1:11412434-11559934 GCA_963082715.1 Harpalus rubripes | reverse complement strand
GATGTGATAAAGATGTACAAGATTAACAAATGTGCGAATATTAAGAACAGAATGATTTGGTGATGAGTTGGAAACGCTCCGTGTAAATGCGTTGGCAACTCCATGACACTGTCTTTATGTCAACCGTGATGTCAAGTAAAATATAATACAGATACGAGTAAAAAAATAAATAAACCAGGTAAGTAATTACAATGTCTGTGTACCCGCATTTTGACAGAATTTTACCTTGTTAACAAGTTTATTACTAATGTCAAAGTTTACTTGCATTCATTGACAGGACTGTCAATTGCTACAACAAAATTTTTCATAGCTATTGTTACTGCATTCAATTATCACAAAAATATTTGGAACGACTCGTCAATTTACGGGGTGGTAAAAAAATATGCGATTTCGAGAAAAAGTTATTAAGCAATATTTTTGCTCTCGCCGAGTTATATTACTGGTTAAATTTAATGCAGTTATTTCATTTACACCCTGTATAGTGTATGACTAATATAACTAGCCTGCAAAATAAAAATTATGTACTTCAACTTCAATTTCAGTGATAATTTGATATACTTAATTTTTCAGAAATTGAAGTTACTTTTCCTGAAAATGAAGTTATTTTTTCCGAAATTGAGTTTGGAAGTTGAAAAAGTGTACACATACTATTATTTATAAATAATCGTGCAATCTTTCCATCCCACTTGTACACTCACATTTCCAATTTGAGTTACAATGTATTCAGTATTAAACACTATTCTTGCTAACATTTTTCGTTGGAAGGTAAGCTCATCACATCGGCGGATCTGCGGATCTAACATGCCACGTAGTCCGACACACGCGCGTGATAAATGAGTCAATAAAAGTGGGCGTGACCGCCGCGTCTCGCGCACGCTTTACGGCTTTATGCATTCCCTTTGCCCCGTCACTTGCGATACAAGCACCATCATGTGTGTGAATACACTCTTCATATGCACTTGGAGAATATTATGACTTGTGACTGAGAATGGTTATTGTGGGAACAATCATAATGTTAGTGGGTTTTGATCTAGGGTTTGTTTATTTTGAGAATATACGAATATGTATAATGTAAAATAGTTGTTAAGTCTGAATATCAAAATTTGTTGGTAAAAGGATATTCAATAGTTATTTGTATTACTAGTCTAGCAACTGCACTTTTGTGAGTGTGAGCATATTTTGAATTTAAATACGAGCACTCGCAAAGCAGTTTCTGGACGTGCAATACACAAGATTTTTTTCTACTCCTGCTCTCAAAATACAATTTTCTTATATGCGGCACGCTTCGATATCCTAGCAACGAATTTTACTTACGAATGTTGTGTGGAATGTTTGTTGTTGTTATAGATATGCACCACAAATACAAAAATTGACAATATATAACAAATTATTTTTTAAAATCACAATTTATTTCTTTATTTTTACCTTCCGTCACCTTTATGTAAGGAAGGTATTATCTTTGGTCAAAAAATTCGATGGTGAGTTTTGAATGAATAAGCACGTTTTAAGGTCCCTAGAATACGATTTTACTATTTTTACGATGATGTCTGTATGTATGTGTGTGTGTGTGTGTGTGTGTGTGTGTGTGTGTGTGTGCATGCGTGCGTGCGTGCGTGCGTGCGTGCGTGTGTGTGAGTGTGTGTGTATGTGTGTCTGTGTGCATGTGTGTGTATGTGTGTGTGTGTGTGTGTGTGTATGTGTGTGTGTGTGTGTGCGTGTGTGCGTGTGTGTGTGTGTGTGTGTGTGTGTGTGTGTGTGTGTGTGGGTATGTGTGTGTATGTGTATTCCTTTTCGATGCATCCATATGAAGAGCTGATTAGATTTTGGTTATAATTGGTCAACCGGAAGTACCCTCATTTGAAGATTTTAACAGTTTTTCTTGAAAAAACGATGTTAAATATCATATTTTCACATTTAATGGTATTATAAATATTAAAGAACATTGTATTCTCTATACGATTTGACTGCATTTTATACTTCATATTAAATGGATATAGAGGTATAAAATTATAAAGAAATTGAATTTCATAAATTAGACAGCTATGCTAGAAACAGCTCTACTATATTAAGAAAATTCTGATTGAAAGATGTCAGTAAGTGAAATTGACATATTCGTAGTATATTTGTGTTATAATTTTCCTCGAAATATAGGATATTTTTGCTCGAAACTTTCTGTATGGAATTTGTAGAAAATACGTACAACTGCCAAAAGGTAACGTACATATAAGAAATTCAGAATCTTATGCAAGGAACTTTCTGTATGGATTTTATAGAAAATACATACCCACTTACGAAAATTCTACCGGTAGATACCGCATCTACCGAATGTGTTCGAAAACACGAGTGGTAAAAAGTTATCGTGTTCAGAAATTGCTCAATATCTACCAGATCCATTTATCGGATTCATGAAGAATCTAATCTCAAAAAAAGGTAGTTATGCAAATATGGAAATATGTTCAAAGTAGGACTCTGCTCAGTTTGTTATCTATACCTTGTTCCATTTAAGCCATTCAGTATTGCAGAGCATAGGGAATAGTCTTGACCTCTCTGACTGGCTGAAATTGGAGACAAGAGACAAGTTTACCCAATGTAATTTCGGCTACTTCAAGTTTGCGCTGTTGCCAGCTCCATCTACTGAATGGCTTAAATGGAACAGAGTATACGTCAAATTTCTAACCTTTTTTAAACCTTCTAATTTTTTCATAGGTTATGGATCTACCCTGTTTACCACTTGCGTCCTTAAAATATCGATTCCAGTAGCTTTAACCTGATAGAAAGCTGTTTACTGGTAACAGTTTGCCGGTAGAATTTTCGTAAATACCACATATAACTGACGGAAGGTAATGTGCTGGCCACATCAGATTTTTTTAACTTGCAGGAGTAGAAAAAATCATGTGTATAACACGTGTTGAAAGTCCTTTGTCGAACACAAACGATTGCAACTTTCGCTTCGCTCAGGCTGCAACTTTCGTTTTGGTTCGACAAGGAGACACTTTCAGCACTTGGTATACAAATAACTATGTGTCGACTTCTCCCTAAATTTAAATTGAGTTTGATTCATTGCTCAAATATTAAATACACTGCTCAAAACCGTACAGGCATATTTTAATAATTAAATGTATTAAAAACTTTAAATTATATTCAAGAATTTAAAGAAAATAAAACTTATAAGCTATTTTTCATATTCTAATGTTAGTAATGGTACGGTTTTCATCATCTGATTAATATTTCTTATAACAACGACTCTTATATTTTTCATTGAACCTCAGTTTTTGCTACATTATTTAGCAGATTTAAATTCAAGGATACAAGGATGTCAATATTTTTGTAGAATAAGTGCATAAGTAAGTAAGGAAATTTTACAAACTAATTTGATATCATCAACATAAGCCAAAGTGGGACAGGTGAAAGAATTTAACAATTCATTTATAAACAAAATGAATAATTAAGGCCCTAATTAGAGCCTTGAGGTACTACGGACGCAGCAATAAATGTGAAAAAATCTGGTGTGGTCAACACAATACCTCCCGTCATTTACAGCCCGAGCCACAAAAAAGTTTTTTGGATTAGCGAATTTTAGTCTAATCTTGACAGTTTATTTCTCAAAATATAATCAAATTTAATCCAAGTAACTACATTTTTTTATACCCCTCAACAGGATTAAATCCCAATTACAGAGTGAGTTCACATTCACACATATCTATGCCTTAGCGGGATTCGAACCCAGAGCCCCGAGGGTACTCATGACATGAGGCGTTGCTCTAACCATTGAGCCACCGGAATTATAATAAAATGAAGATTAAATTTTAAATACATGGATAGAATAGAATTCACTAATCCAAAAATGAGAATTAGCTTAAATATTTTTGTGAATCGTTAATTTTTATTAATCTAAATACATACCTACATATTTACTTATGATGGAAACTGTCTTGAATTCCTTTTCTATTGTTCTATTTATTTTTTCCTTTTTAAAACGTTACTAATATTATTTTGAAATGATTAATTCTTTGATAGTGACATTTATTTGTCAGTTACATACATTTGAATAACTGCGTTTTGTTTGTTTAAAGCGTAGGCTCTGGGATTTAAATGATAGATAATTTTATAAATTTATCCATAAAATATTTAGCAAAAGTATTAATGCACATCTATAGAAAGTTTAATAATCTTTAATTTTTATAATATTAATCTCGAAAAAATAACATTTAAAGGTATTTTTCGAAGAAAAACTATTTTGAGCTTCTAGTAAAGTGCCATTTCCGGTTATCCGATTTTCACTAAAATCTAAGGGGTTCTTCCTTATACAGAAAAAGTTCGAAATACAAGATTTCAAAGTTTTCTGAATGATAGTATTTGAGTTAGAGTGGAGGATCCACACACACATACACACATACACACAGACATCATCGTGAAAATGTTAAAATTGGATTCTAGGGACCTTAAAACGTGCTCTTTTACCAAAATCTCGATATGCGATTTTTAGCACGATCCCTATACCTCCCTTACCAAGGGTAGCGGGAGGTAAAAAGAAATTCCATTATAATGGACAAAACAAGATCTGTGAAACAGATAAGAAGCTAAAAGAGATAAAAATGAAGAAAATACAAATGAACTAATTTTTTTGAGTAGCAAGCCGCGAAGGATGATTGTTTCGTAACTATTATTGTGGCCCGGTTGCGGTATTTCGCTACCGAAAATCGGTCACTTTAATATGTTAAGAGTGAGGAATATATGTTGTACCTACGATGTCAGTTTAGTACGAATGTTGTTGAAAGAGAGACTAATTATTTTTTGGATGATTTTATTTTTATTTTTTCGGGTTTGTGCTAACCCACTAAGTGGGAAATGCGTGATTTTATGTATGTATGTATGTAAGCCGCGATCAACAGAGTCAAATGCTTTCTGCAAAATTAAAAAAAATATGTATACGATTTTTTAAGCGAAAGAATAAAATAATTTTTATCCAAAATTACTTTAGGCAACTTTGTTTGACGACAATCGACAACTTGATAAATGTAATTTAGTAGTTTCCATTTAATACAAAACCAGCAATAACCGTATCAACCAAAGTTAAACAGTCAACTTTAGTTGCAAGTTGCCCTCAAATCGGGGTTGCAATCGCGTAGTGGTAGTTGAGAAAAGCCAAATTATATTAGTCAACTTTACTTGACGGAAACTGGCAAACTTGCTTGCAGCAACTTGGGTTCTTCAACCAAAGTTGCAAAATTTATATCTACAACCAGATACACTCAAATATTTATTCAGGAACGAGATATTTATGTTGTAATGTCTGAAATAACTGAAAAGTTTTAATTTATTTGCATTATATGAGTATATGTTTGTGCTTTATATTCATACGTAATATAACAACTGATATGATTATCATCGATGATATTCTCGAGTGAAACCAAGTTGCTGCTCCGGTTTCACGAGCAATATCTTCGATTATTAATCATATCACAAGCTTATATTTAATGAGAGAATATAATGAATTTTTCTGATATATTGTGTGTGATGTTAACCTAACTTTTAATATATTGTATTACAACAAGGTTAATTTGACAATTGCTTTATTATTTTCATCGTTGTTGATATCAACCCAACGATTATCGCACATTTTTACACTTAAAATTAACTGTCAATGCCAAATAAAGAAAACAAATCCCTTAGTAACGAATATAAATAAGGTGATAGTTTCTTTGTTTTTTATCATCGCTGTGATAGACATGTAACTGGGGAAATTCTGAATGTTGATTGGCGGAAAATATGTAACGTGACTCATGAATTATATTCTCCACAGAATATCATATTTTTCATAAATATTCAGAAATTATTTTATATTGTCTCAGTTCCACTTTGCCATGTTTAATTTTAAAAGCTAACCAGTTTAAATAATTGAATACCTATATTTAGAAACACGGTTTAAATATTCCAGTTACAATGCATAAAGCGAAAATCGTCCATTTACATTTCTCAACTAAGCTACTGCAACCCCAAGCTGCATCCGAGGGCAACTTGCAACTAAAGTTGACTGTTGTTCAATTTTTGTTGACAGAATTGCCGGTTTCCTATCAACCGAAGTTGCCGGTTGCCCTGCCATCACAGTTTACCATTATCTATCGCTTCATATTTCATTTATCCTGTACCCATTTGCAAACTGCAACTCCTCTCCTGCTTGGAGTGTAGTGTATCTTGGTTTGAGATGGAGATGCGTGATGAGATAGCGGCCGCATTCCGTCGTGGCCATCCTGATGCTATCTCTGGCAGTGCGGCCCTGGATGTGACGCGACGCTGTCAACGCTCATCCGCGGTGTGGGAGATGCCAAGTGCATGCAAGATTGCAATGCAAGGCAACTCAAGGTCAACGATGCGTTATGGAATGCTGATGTGGAGTATGAGGATCAGGGTTTTCAAATTGAAGGTAGGCAAGGTAGCCATTCGTTACGGTGTATGGAAAGTTCATATGGTTCGTACGGATACTATCCCAGTAAACATGTTTTGTTTTTGAAACATTTCAAAATGTTTCAATTTGATTATCTCTGAAATATTTTTGTTATGTTTTTACGTTTTTAGAATGTCCCGTTATTAAAAATCTTAAAATAATTAAGGATCGACCGATTCCGATATCGGTATCGGTATATCGGCTATATCGGTCTTCTTGGCCGATATCGGTATCGGCCTAAAAAAATATAAATTGCTTAATATTTAAGTTGCTAAGGATTTTTTAAAGGAAATTAAAACAGAAATACTAAATAAAAAACAAATCAAGTTTATTCTTATTCAAAATTTAGCAAAAAAGTCATTAAAAAAGTAGAAGTAAAGTTACACACTTAGTTAAACGAATTAATATTTAAAGTTAAGTTTTGGCAAGTTGTAATGTAACAAAATTAAGCTTTCTGCTCTTTCCGGAGTTAGACGATTTCTTGTGCTTTCATAAACATTTCCAGCTGAAGAAAATAGCTGTTCACTAGCAACACTACTTGGCGGTGGTGCTAAATATATTATTGCAACTTTGTACATCAATGGAAAATAGTATATTGTGCTATTAGGAGTAAAAGTGATACACAAAGACACTTTTATTCCGAATGACACATTAATTTTTTTTTTTTCAAACGCACTACTTTTCTTTTTATTCGCTAATTCTATGTAGTTTCTATGGATATTTATTTATTTTATTTCTATGTCTTTTTTGCATTTGTTCTGCATTTTTTTGTGATTTATTTATGGATAATGCGTGTAACGGTAACAGTATATCATTATAAATCACTTTTACCTCATTTATACAGCAAAAAATTTACGACAAAATTTTATGGCCGATATATCGCTATCGGCCAATATCAGATATGAGTATATCGGTATCGGCCGATATCGGTATCGGCCACAAAAAATCATATCGGTCGATCCCTAAAAATAATGTTTTAAAAATGTTTCGAATTTGATTTATACGGAATGATTTCTAAAATGTTTCTAAGACATTTTTCAAATGTTCCAATATTATCTATTTGATTATCGCTGAAATATTATTTGTTATGTTTTTAAGACGTTTTTAAAATACCCCGTTATTAAAAATCTTAAAATAATGTTTAAGGATGTTTCCAATTTGATTTATACGGAATGATTTCTAAAATATTTCAGTGATGTCCTCAGAACATAATTTAATTAACAATTATTTCAAAATATATCAAAGTCAAGCGTGTGCTATTATAGCAGAAATATACACTGGCAACATTGCAGAGACGTTACGGAATGCAACTTGTACAACTCGCACCTGCAAGTGGATGCTTGTGTTCCGCCATTTCTTCTTGTACTTGTAACGTGCCGTTTGTGTTTTACGTCTTACTGTGACTATCGTTTTGTGCAAAAATTTAAGTGTAATAGAAATATGTAATGCCTAATAGAATATTGAAGAGTGTATTTTATTTTCCACGAATTCATTATATAATGGTTTAAAGGTATGTGTCTTTTGTTTAGTTACGTAAAGCCAAGTAGGTATATTAGTTTTGAAGGTTAACGCATTTTTTAAATTTTATGCATGCTGTCGTAGTCTCCAGTCTAAAGAAGCTCAAATATTTGAATTTTGCTCTAAGTTCTACTGGAACGAGAAGTAACATCATTATGTATATGTTCAACTAGACAAGATGTAAAAGATTTACTAAAAACTGACAATAAATGACGATCATCAAATTGAGCTAAATTATGATTATTTTCCCCCAGCTTTATTACTAATACAGATTTATCGTTAACCAATTTTTTATTTCATTATAGGTGCTGTCAATAAAATTCCCTCAAGTCACGTGTATAGAATACGAAGAATATATATTTGAAATTATGGTTTCGACAAACAAGAACCGAAGTCAAACTGTTTAATCATCACTGATTTTTAAATAAATATTATCAAAATTTTGTAATACAGTCTATTAATCTCGACTCACTAAAGGTAATCCATAGTGTAATTCGTAGACCAGTTGCAGAATAGGACTAGAAAGTTTTGTGGGTCACCAATATATTTGTATAAAATGTACACTACTTATTTATCAATAATATATTACTATGACACATTTTGTCATAAAATTAACAAAAACACATTTTCTTAAATACCCATTTCTATTTAATATCAATATTGCAGGAACATAATATTACAACGATTTATTTACATTTCAAAAACATATTTAAATTTTTTTATAGAATATTACAATAACGTTGAATAGTTTATATTATGAACGTTACAAAAACATATTATTAAACGTTATCAGTACGTTTCTGAATTGATTCAATGCATGTTTCCGAGAGGTTACAGAACTATTTTGAAAACATTGTAATAAATGTTCCTGACGTCTGACATAGGGAGTTCATTTCTGGAACCAATTTGAAGACATAGATTGGATCGATTCTGTTTACATCTGTAAACCTTACAGATCTGTAAATTAATAAATTATGAACAAAATCGCAACGAAAGCTAGACCTCTTATGCATAATTTTATATTAATCAACAAAAACATGTGTTTATGTTAGGTTTTTACAGATTTACAGATCTGTAAGATTTACAGATGTGAACAGAATCTACCCATTAGTTTCTATTTTCCAAGTACGACAACATAATGTTATGAAAAAAATTTTTTTTTTTTTGGTTAATTTTCCAAATAACTGCCTGTTATATTCATTTATATATTCGCCAATAAAAGTAATGTTTCAATTTTTTTATAAGTTAAATGATGTGAATATTTAGTTTTTTTTGCAGTAATCATTACTTATAAATAAAACTGTCATAAATAAATAAAAATAGTTTTTAATTTCGTGGAGATAAGTGTGAGCTTTAAAGTGGTGTCGCTTACGACGCCACGTTGTTGTTTTTGTAACACAAATTTCACGATGTGGTTCTAGGGTTAATTTTGAGATGAGGTAGTTTTACCTTTAAATTAATTAAATTGACTAATAAGTATTACATTTAACAAAATCTGAAATTAAATTTCTAATTCTGAAGCACAAGTGATCCTTTTTGATGTAAATTGGGCCATTTCTAAAATACTAAGATGTATCACATCAAAATCTAGTTATTTAACGAACTTATTTACACTGATTTTAGCAATGCATTCGATCGGGTTCATCATCCCACGTTAATTTTTAAACTCTTACTTAATTAATCAATCTAGTTTCTTGCAGTAGCTTCAAATCCTGCATAATTTCCGTTGCATCTGAGATGCCACTAGGTTCTCACTTGGATCCAATACTTTTCAATGTATTTATGTATGATATTGCCAAATGCTGCTTCTTTCAAAATTTACTCTATATGCAGATGATTTAAAATCCTACAAAACCTGAGCTCGTGATATTTACCAATAAGAGGAAGATAGACGTTCCTAATCTCACTCTTTTTGAACAACCGCTACGTCTGTCCACTTCGGTTAAGTACCTGGGTGCCATCCTGGACCGTAGACTGTTGTGGGCGGAACACGTGGAGGCATTCGTTAAAAAGTCATGCGCGATCTGGTGGTCGTGCAGACGTACGATCGGTAAGACTTGGGGCTTACAGCCAAATATATCCTACTGGTTATATTGTGCGTTAGTTAGGCCCATAGTCATTTACGCAGCTTTGGTGTGGTGGCCGAGAACTTCAGTTAAAACAGTAAGGAATCAGCTTAATCACATCCAGAGAATCGCTTGCTTAGGCATAACCGGAGCAATGAAAAAAACACCTACAGTAGCTCTAGAAACATTGCTCAACCTGCCGCCATTGCACTTAGTGGTGGAGGGAGAAGCGATGGCAGCCGCTGTAAGATTAAAATGCTCTGGGCAGTGGACTCCAAGAAGTGCCTTTGTGGGCCATGGCAGGATTCTGTCCATTCTGACAGAATCCTATCCCATTCTAAACCATGAGAGTGACCACATGCTCGCAAAGTACATCTTTGATAAATCATACTCCATATTACCCTTTTCCAGGGCAGCATGGACGGACAACTCCTATCCTGCAGTACGACCGCAGGGACTAGTTTGTTTTACAGATGGGTCTTTAACGGAAACGGGCACAGGAGCTGGTGTATTCGGAGAATCGCCAAGGTTAAGTTTATCCTTTCCTCTTGGCTCATATTCTTCTGTGTTTCAGGCTGAAATCTACGCGATCATGGCCTGCAGCGATGAAATCTTGAGAAGGGCCTACAGAAGAAGGCACATCTGCATATGTTCTGACAGCCAGGCTGCATTGAGGGCGCTAGACAACGTAAAAGTGACCTCAAAACTAGTCTTGGAGTGTCGGAGAAAGCTAGAGATGCTCGCGCAGTTTAACTCTGTAAAACTTGTGTGGGTACCTGGTCATAAAGGCATAAGGGGGAACGAAGAAGCTGACGCTCTGGCACGTGAGGGCTCAGACAGGACCTATATTGGGCCGGAGCCAGCATTCGGGCTCCCCAAAAGCTTTACTAGACACACGATCAGGAACTGGATGACCACCCAACATCTAGTATACTGGTCAGAACAACCGGGCTTGAGACAATCAAAGCTCTTCATACCTGGACCTGCTCCAAGGAAAGCCAAGGATCTTTTACAATTGAGTAGAAGAAAACTTAGAATTTGTGTTGGAATGCATCTGAAGACGATCGGCATAATCGATGACGATTCGTGCAGAAGATGCGGTCTCGACGAAAAGTCGACGGAACATATACTCTGTGAATGTGCAGCACTAGTTGCCACCAGAAGGAGACACATGGAGGTTCTCTTTCCAGAGCCTCATGAAATCCAGAGGATATCTTACAATAGGCTTGCCACCTTCGTGGAGGCGGCAGGACTTAGCTAAGGGACCCTGAGTATAGGGGAAGTACAATGGGCCAGTAGGCCTGAGTACGCGCGGCTGCAAGGCCCCCCCATTGAACAAACAAACAAACAAACAAACAAACAAAGCCCATAAAAACATCGAAGACTGTCAAGCATTACAAACTGACTTAAGTCGCTTTTAAGATTACTGTGAACTTAATTTCTGAATGTCTCTAAGAGCTATATTCTTAACTTCACAAGGAATAGTACAAATTTAATATGCAATTACACTATATGCAACACGACATGAACTGCAAAAGAAAGTTCTAGAGATTTAGGAATAATATATGATTCAAAATTACTTTTCAATTTACACCTTGATTCTATCATTACGGTATCCTATAAAATTTTAGGATTTATTTTCAGATATTGAGAATACTTTAAAAATCCGTATTCCATTATTTATTTATACAATTCATTTTTAAGATCAAAGTTGGAATACGGTTCGATAATTTGGAATCCATGTTATTTGTGAAATATTAATTTGAAAATGTACAAGAAAATTTTAAGATATTTCAATTTAATCTTCAAATAGTCCATTATACATCTATACTACAACATTTTCAAATATTAACTTTGAAAAATAGAATAATTAATTTATATACATAAGAAAACAAATAGCGGGAATGCAGTCTAGGAGTATGTTGGGCTCTAGTAAATAATTGTCACTCTTTACAATTAACCAAGCATTCGGTTATTTATTTTAACCATCCTCAGGGTTATTGTGTGAGATTAAATATTAAAAATTATATCTACGTTGTACATCGTTTTTTGGAAAAAGAAATTTTGAAAAATTTTCAGTTTTGTTCTTGTAACATTTTTAATAACAGTAAATAATGTATTCTCGAAATATCACAGTGTAAAATTTTGACTAAAAAATTTACTTTTTATCACAGTGTGTTTAATAAAAACTATTATACATATGACATTAATTCTACTTTAATTAAGAACTTACTGTTGTTAAAAATGTTACAAGAAAAAAACTGAAAATTTTTCAAAATTTCTTTCTCCAAAAAACGATGTACAACGTAGATATAATTTTGAGGATGGTTAAAATAAATAACCGAAAGCTTGGTTAATTGTAAAGAGTGACAATTATTTACTAGAGCCCAACATACTCCTAGACTGCATTCACGCTATTCGTTTTCTGAACTACTCGACACAGTCGCGAGTGCTTTCCGCATCTATATATATATATATATATATATATATATATATATATATATATATATATATATATATATATATATATATATATATATATATATATATATATATATATATATATATATATATATTATTTTTGTACAAAGTTTTGAACAACTTGGTATTTACGAAAGCATATTACCGTATAGTAACTTCCACATACCCAGTAAACTTACCAGGTCTAGAGATTTATTTTACATTTCCTCTCATAATACAAATAATTATAAAAGTCCCATATCAGTAGAATATTAACTTTATTTTATACAATAAAAATTGCAGCCAGTTAGACGTATTTCATCCTTCAATAAATAGGATTAAATTTTTGCTAAAATAGTAACAACGAGTATGGTGGAATAATTGTTTTTCACTATGTTATATCCTTTTATTTACTAAAGTATCACTGCACATGTATGTACCTTCAAGAGAATTTGTATGTTATTTTCTAATATTTTGTTATAATTAGTGGATATCTATTATTGGTACTCTGTATTGTTGATTTCCTTAATTGAATAAATAAGTAAAGAAACAAATTATGACCGTATCTATAAACGGTGCTCAATCTTGTTCTTGATTTCGATCGTTCTCTACCTCAAAACAGACGAAACTTCTTATATTTTATTTTTTATTTACCTAATTATACAATATGAAGCGCCGTTTGGGTCATAATTAAATGTGGGAATTATTTATTTTTGCATCGTGAGAAATATATTTTTTTTAAATAAATAAATATACTGAGAAATAATTTTTATTTCTTAAATTATTTTTTATTTTGTGCGCTATAATGAAATGAGGGAAATATTTATTTTTTAAAATATTTCTCCCGGTCAACACAAGGCGTTTCGGGAAAAATATTTCTCCCGAACGATGCCGAGCTTTTCGGAAGAAATATTTTTTTAAATATTTTTTTCCCGGTCGACGCAGCGCATTGCAGGAGAAATATTTCTCCCGGTCGACGCGGCGCAGTTCGGCAGAAATATTTTTTTAAATATTTCTCCCAGTCGACGCGGCGCAGTTCGGGAGAAATATTTTACGCACAAAAATATTTCTCAGAAAGTGCAATGCTTCGTCTGGGAGAAATAATTTTCATAACGTAAACGTAATGCAAGACATATTTTTGTGCTAGTTTCCGTTAGATGGCATGGCGCTGAGCTAGCTGTTGTTACCGGAGTTTAAAAAAATATTTCTCCCGAAAAGCTCGGCATCGTTCGGGAGAAATATTATGAAAAAAAAAATAAAAAAAAATAAATATTTCCCTCATTTCATTATAGCGCACAAAATAAAAAATAATTTAAGAAATAAAAATTATTTCTCAGTATATTTATTTATTTCTTAAAAAAATATATTTCTCACGATGCAAAAATAAATATTTCCCACATTTAATTATGACCCAAACGGCGCTTCATAATACAAACCTTATTTTCATTTAAAATAGAATTGAAAGAACTTTAATTTTCTATTGGTGCACATACAATATGAAAATATGTGTAACTAATGAAACTGTAAATAAAACGGTGGTAGAAAAAAGGAATAATTTACAATAGATTGTAGTAAATTTTTAATATTAATATTGTTCATTCCTGTCTAATGATGGCAAACAAATAGCCATAATGCAGCACCCATACATTTATATACTTGTTTCTTTTTACATTTCCATATATGATGAATCATCTGCCATTATATAATTTAAGGCGTATAAAAATAAAATAAAACTATAATAAGTTCCCGTACACAAATAACTGTAGTGCATTGTACTGTTCAATCATTCTGATATAATAACGAAAATAAAAGAAATGAAACATTACTGTACATTAACAACCTATAACAAACAAATAAAATATAACTCAATGGAAATATTTTTTCTTAAGTAATTATATACACAAAAGAACTATTACACTCGTCAAAACAAATTATGTACAAAAGTAAAAGCTATATTGTCACCCACCAGTATGATCTCGAAAATTATAACTTACTTCTGCTTAAATAGAACTTTTTGTGCACTTTTGGAAGATCTGATATGAATGTAAGGTGTATTTGTTTTCTCAAAAAATTCCCATAGCCTACCAATGAAAGAAATATATCTGATGTGGCCAACACATGACCTCCCGTCAATACCATGTTTGAAATAGCAATGAGCTTTAAGTAAAGTATCACTTCCGGCTAATAGTTTGTAAACAAAAATTTGTTGATCCAATAAATAGAAAAGTCTGTAATACCAAATTTTAGATTATATTTTATTATATTTTTCCTCGAAAATCTGTTAAGAGCTCCAAATTAAGTACCACTTCCGGTTCATCATATACGTATAGTCAAAATATGATGTCTCAAATTATACACGAGTTTTAAATACCAAATTTGAGAAGTTATGAATGTTATAAATATGAATCGTTTTAATATATTTTCTCAAGAAAATCTGTTTATAGCTTCCTGTAAAGTAGTACTTCCGGTTTATGAATTTTACAAAACATCTAGTATGTCGTTCTGATTAATATAAAAGTCTTAAATACCAAATTTGAAAAGTTTTCGATTGTATCAATTTATTTTTCACGAAAGTCTGTTCAGAGCTTCAAATAAAGTATCACTTCCAGTTTATCAACTTTAGCCAAAATCTAATATGCTGCTTCCCTTTATATCAAAGTATTAAATACTGTATTGTTTTGTTTTGAAATATATCATATTATATTTTTCACGAAAATCTGCTCACAGCTTAAAGTAAAGTATCACAATTTTAGAAAAAATCTAACATGTCATTCTTCTTACTATAAAAATCTTAAATACCAAATTTGAAAAGTTTTAGAATATATCATAATATATTTTTCACGAAAATTTGTCGAGAGCTTTAAGTAAAGTATCACTTCTGGTTTATTAATTTTAGCCAAAATCTATTATATTGTTGCCCTTGGTATAAAAGTCGTAAATACTAAAACTGAAAAGTTTTGGATTATATTTTAATATAGTTTTTCATTAAAAACTGTAATGGGCTTCATGTAAAGTATCACTTCCTGTTTCCAATTTTACCCAATATTTAATCAACTCATTATATGAATGAAGAAAACTTAAATACGGGAAATAGAAATATTTGGAAGTTTGTTATGAGTTATCGTGGACGAAAAATGGTCACACACACACACACACACACACACACACACACACACACACACACGCGCACACACACACACATGCACACACACACACACACACACACACACACACACACACACACACACACACACACACACACACACACACACACACACGCATATGTATATATATATATATATATATATATATATATATATATATATATATATATATATATATATATACCGGGTGTCTTAGGCCGACCGACACATGGGCGATTAACATGTAAAATTAGTTAATTGTGAATAGTATCTCCCCAGTGCAAGATATTAAGATGAAATTTTGCATGCTTATCCGGGGATACTATTTCTATGGATTTCAATTCAAATCAGTCAATTTACAAGTGTAATATTAGAATAAATTAAGAAAAATTGTAGAAGTACCATGAATGTTATTCATATCCTGAAAATAATAGTATCTAAGCAACAGCTCTGATAGAGTAGGGGTAACGTGCGCGCTTCACAATTTAGAGAGTCGGGTTTGAAACCAACCGACAGCAATATTTATTTTTTAATTTTTTCTTTTCAAAATAATTTTTATTATTAATATGTTTTTAATCTTTTATTAATATTTAATTTAATAAAGTGGATACATTGTACGTAACAAGATTTATTTATTTAAAAAATATTTTATTATTTGCTTTATATTTTTTATAATATAAAAAATAAATATTGCTGTCGGTTGGTTTCGAACCCGACTCTCTAAATTGTGAAGCGCGCACGTTACCCCTACTCTATCAGAGCTGTTGCTTAGATACTATTATTTTCAAGATATGAATAACATTCATGGTACTTCTACAATTTTTCTTAATTTATTCTAATATTACACTTGTAAATTGACTGATTTGAATTGAAATCCATAGAAATAGTATCCCCGGATAAGCATGCAAAATTTCATCTTAATATCTTGCACTGGGGAGATACTATTCACAATTAACTAATTTTACATGTTAATCGCCCATGTGTCGGTCGGCCTAAGACACCCGGTATATATATATATATATATATATATATATATATATATATATATATATATATATATATATATATATATATATATATATATATATATATATATACAAACAGAGACATCACACCCACATCATCCTAAAAATAGTAAAAACGTGTTGTAGGGACCCTAATTCGTACTTGGGCGGATAACATTACCTCCCTTACCTACGGTATGACGGGAGGTAAAAATCGTTGGAAATTAATTTTTTTTCGTAATCTATCGTGGTCTATGAGAATTTTTGGTGTAACTACAGAGGAATGCAGAGTTATTCTCTACACTCTAAAGTTTTGACGTAGCCGCAGCTATCTTTTTGAATTGAAACTATGTGCAACCCCAAAGTAGAACAATTCTTCTTTCTTTAAAAGGTTGATGCACCAGTCTCTGTTTAGGTTAGGAAAACCTGCCTCACTCTCAAGGTAGACATGAAGTGACCCTTCCTATAGTGTGATGCAAATACTTTAAAGTGATTTGGAATTTCCGTAATATAGTTATCTGTAAATGCCTATATGGTTATTAAAAATACTTTATATCCTTGAAAAATATATTATATTAGAATTCAGAACAAATAATAAATTATATATAATAATAAATTTATTCGCTAATAAACAAAACTACATAACTAAAATAAGGTACATTATACGTTACATAATATGTTTTATCTTTGAGGTGATGCCTGGTAAATGCTCACGTGATACGAATATGTCATCATCCTTTACGATATCTGTGAACAAAGCAAATTGGCATACCCACTACCCACCAGTGGGTAATATGCCGTGATTATATATTTATTTATTGCTCGAATCGGAAAACCAGAAGTGGCACTTATTTAAGCTCTAAATAATTTTTCTTCGAAAATGTACTTGTTTTGAAGATCATTTTTCGTGATTTATGCTACTATACAAAATAAATATTAATGATTTTCTATAAATTTGCGATATTTTGACTTGGAACTTAATATCTTAATAAAGATAGGATGCCAAAAGTATTGATGATGATGATGATTTAATGACATGATTTGTATTTTCTATCAATTTTCAATTTCTCATATTTATGCTTTATATTCAGATTGTTCAAGGATATTATAATTATATTACTTCTGAAAAACAATGAAGTGGTTATCAAAAAATCCTGCTTTGAAATTTTTCGTCGATCGCCATTGATTCTGTAAGAAGTCTTTATTTCAGTAATTCAGTAGTAACGTCGCTATGAAATAACTGTAATAATGACTTTAATAGGAACTGAGATCATAAGTGGTATTCTGTACTACTTTGTCAGTAACGTCATTATGGATAGTCACTTTTTGAAACACAGTCACTATAAGCCCGGTGAAGTGAGTAACAAAATGGGCTATGCGCATGCGCGTTTTAATGACAGCTGTCCAAAATTTGTTTATAAGTTAGGTTAGTAGTTTTCGTTCGTCTTGCTGTGCATATTTGTAGTTAAAGAGGTGGTGGCAGAAATTTTTAATTCATTTGATCGTGTTGCAGAAGTTGAAAATATTGAAATTTTGACTATAAGAACCACTAATAACAACTTCTGCAAAACCATTATTTCTGCATTATTAATTAATAAGTAATTAAACATGTAAAAATAAAAATAAATGCCTTTATTGGAATATATATTCTTTGTACCCTCGTTTTATTTGAGAAATATGTTCCCCATCCACAGGAAATACGACATATCTTTGTAAAAGCTGATTTCCAATTAAAGTTGTTATTTCCCGTATACTTCGGGTAACTGCGGGCTGACTAATGGCAATATTTATATCCTCACCTACCGTCGTTTGATAACCTCCGTGGGCTACAAAATTTAGAGTAACCAATAACTAAAATATTTATAAATGTTTTTAGCGCTAAAATCGTTAAGGCGATTAGATAAACTAGTACTGCTACTAACTTTAAGTAAAAGTATATGAACTCAGTCGTAAGTTGTAAAACTCATAAACGTCCCAATATTAATTAATAACCTTGTCTACTAAGTATATTTTGTCGGGTATTAAGAAAGGATTCGAGTTATCCCGTAATGAATTATTTCGAATTCTGTATCTTCTTCTGCAAAAGTCGTCAAAACATACATAAATATGTATATTAAATAATTTCATTTATTTTAACTGATTAAATTTTGTAGAGATTACTTACCTATTTTCAACATTTTCTAATACTCAGTGAAATTCAAATTCAAGCCAAAATCCTGCCATAATGACAAGTTACAGCAGCTTAGTGACTAGGTTTTTGTAGTATCTACTGTAATAACTATTTTAGTAACATAGTCCTTATCATTGTAATGACTTTATACTTACAGAATACAAAAATTTACAAAGTTATTATCTCAGTAACTGACCTTCGTCATAAATACTTTTTTAGTAACTTTTTCATAGTGACTGGCTTACAGAATTGAGCTGAATAATTGTAAATGCAAATGTTTTACAGGGCCGATAAGTAATTTTCAAAGAATTCTTTTACGTCCAGTCATACCGTAGGTAAGGGAGGTAATGTAATCGTGCCGTGGTGAGTTTTCAGTAAATAAGCACGAATTAAGGTCCCCACAACACGTTTTTACTATTTTTACGATGGTGTGTGTGTGTGTGTGTGTGTGTGTGTGTGTGTGTGTGTGTGTGTGTGTGTGTGTGTGTGTGTGTGTGTGTGTGTGTGTGTGTGTGTGTGTGTGTGTGTGTGTGTGTGTGTGTGTGTGTGTGTGTGTGTGTGTGTGTGTGTGTGTGTGTGTGTGTGTGTGTGTGTGTGTGTGTGTGTGTGTGTGTGTGTGTGTGTGTGTGTGTGTGTGTGTGTGTGTGTGTGTGTGTGTGTGTGTGTGTGTGTGTGTGTGTGTGTGTGTGTGTGTGTGTGTGTGTGTGTGTGTGTGTGTGTGTGTGTGTGTGTGTGTGTGTGTGTGTGTGTGTGTGTGTGTGTGTGTGTGTGTGTGTGTGTGTGTGTGTGTGTGTGTGTGTGTGTGTGTGTGTGTGTGTGTGTGTGTGTGTGTGTGTGTGTGTGTGTGTGTGTGTGTGTGTGTGTGTGTGTGTGTGTGTGTGTGTGTGTGTGTGTGTGTGTGTGTGTGTGTGTGTGTGTGTGTGTGTGTGTGTGTGTGTGTGTGTGTGTGTGTGTGTGTGTGTGTGTGTGTGTGTGTGTGTGTGTGTGTGTGTGTGTGTGTGTGTGTGTGTGTGTGTGTGTGTGTGTGTGTGTGTGTGTGTGTGTGTGTGTGTGTGTGTGTGTGTGTGTGTGTGTGTGTGTGTGTGTGTGTGTGTGTGTGTGTGTGTGTGTGTGTGTGTGTGTGTGTGTGTGTGTGTGTGTGTGTGTGTGTGTGTGTGTGTGTGTGTGTGTGTGTGTGTGTGTGTGTGTGTGTGTGTGTGTGTGTGTGTGTGTGTGTGTGTGTGTGTGTGTGTGTGTGTGTGTGTGTGTGTGTGTGTGTGTGTGTGTGTGTGTGTGTGTGTGTGTGTGTGTGTGTGTGTGTGTGTGTGTGTGTGTGTGTGTGTGTGTGTGTGTGTGTGTGTGTGTGTGTGTGTGTGTGTGTGTGTGTGTGTGTGTGTGTGTGTGTGTGTGTGTGTGTGTGTGTGTGTGTGTGTGTGTGTGTGTGTGTGTGTGTGTGTGTGTGTGTGTGTGTGTGTGTGTGTGTGTGTGTGTGTGTGTGTGTGTGTGTGTGTGTGTGTGTGTGTGTGTGTGTGTGTGTGTGTGTGTGTGTGTGTGTGTGTGTGTGTGTGTGTGTGTGTGTGTGTGTGTGTGTGTGTGTGTGTGTGTGTGTGTGTGTGTGTGTGTGTGTGTGTGTGTCTGCGTGTCTGCGTGTCTGTGTGTGTGTGTGTGTGTGTGTGTGTGTGTTGTTTGTGTGTGTGTGTGTGTGTGTGTGTGTGTGTGTGTGTGTGTGTGTGTGTGTGTGTGTCCACGATAACTCTTACAACAAACTTCCAAATATATCTATTTACCGTATTTAAGCTTTCTGGATTCATATAACGAGTTAATTAGATTTCGGGTAAAATTTGATAACCGAAAGTGAGAGTTCACTTGAAGCCCATAACAGTTTTTAATAAAAAACTATATTAAATTGTAATCCAAAATTTTTCAATTTTAGTATTTAAGACTCCTATATCAAAGGGAACAACATATTAGATTTTTGGCTAATATTAATCAACCAGAAGTGATACTTTACTTAAAGCTTTGAACAGATTTCCGTGAAAAATAAAATGATACAATCCAAAACTTTTCAAATTTGGTATTTAACATTTTTATATTAATGAAAACAACATATTAGATGTTTTCTAAAATTGATAAACCGGGAAGTAGTACTACTTTACAGGAAGCTATAAACAGATTTTCTTGAAAATAGTATATTATGTTATTAGGAGTAGAAAGCGGTCTTTTTGTGTTGAACCCAGTTATTGCGGCCGAGGCGCGAGCCGAGGCCTGGCAAGTTGGGTAAAACACAAAAAGGGCGTTCTACTCCGAATGACATATACTATTTTTTCTTCAAGCGTTTCAAATCATTTTTGGTATTTTTTTATTTGTAAAATTTGCAATTTTAGTCAAAGCTGGCTGTGTACACTACGAAACACAAACGATTCAACTGTCAAATAACAATTTTCAATATGATCTGTGTTGCTGTGGCTACTGCCGCCGCCAGCGGTGAACTAAGAAACTAACATTTTTTACTAGTACAACAATAACAACATTTTTGTACTAGTAAGACAATGAATATCTTCTACAGCGTGTGTACAGTAGCATAATATGCATATTATATTACGTTTGTAGAAAAAATATATTAAAACATGATCCATAACTTCTCAAATTTGGTATTTAAAACTCGTGTATAATTTGAAACAACATTAGATTTTGACTATACCTATATGATAAACCGGAAGTGGTACTTCTTGCAAAAAATAATAAAATATAATTTTGAGCTCTTAACAGATTTTCGAGGAAAAACAAAAAAAATATATAATCCAAAATTTGGTATTATATACAGTTTTATTTATTAGAACAGCAAATTAGATTTTGTTTACAAACGATCTACCGGAAATGATACTTTACTTAAAGCTCATTGTTATTTCAAACATGGAATTGATGGGAGGTCATGTGTTGGCCACATCAGATTTTTTTCAATAGTCCTTAAAATAAGGGAGTTATGACTATATTTCGAAAAAGAAAAGTAGTCCAATAAATACGAACCATGCACCAAATCAAAAATTGGAACTAAGAAGAACTTTTTGTTTTAATGAGTTCTAACTACCATTTTTGGGTGTAACGACTTAGTATTAACACCCTGTATAGGTAATACTTTATACGAGTAGATTACATCGCACAACTTTCTATATTTTATTTCTACAGTCCTAGAAACTGCATCAACAATTTTTTGGTGTTTTCTGGGTTATTCATTTTACAAAAAGAATGACGCAAAAATCAAAATACACACGAAATTTGAAAAAATTAACAAAAGTCTATTAAAACCATATTCATACTACGACGAGTTTTAAATTGGTTCTAAGCCATCGTTATGGTTTTAGTTTTACATTTTTAGCCAAGTTTTAAAACAGATTCCACTACGCACTATCCTATCGATAGTAAAGTTTAGTTAGTTTTTAGAAGTAGCATATTTCGAGTTTTCACTTTGGTTGTGTATGCATTTATATACAAACAGCTCATTCCAGAACAAAACACTATAAAGTTAAAGTATATTTTCTTCGGGAATACTGTTTCCCTATAGTTATTAACGTCATAAGGCTGATATGCAATATTTTCTATGGCATATTGACAGGTGACAGCTCTTCATGACAATTTTATGATGCTGCGATTTTTTTAGGAACACATGATTTTTAATAATTGTACTGTTATAAAAAATACAGTACTGTTAAAGCACATTTAACAGTATGGTATTACGAAAAACCTTTATAAGTACTTAAGAATACGTAAGTATAAAAGAAGGAAATATATCACTTCTGGGATTAAACATCTAACTACCTATATAAATCACGATTAAACGATTAAACCCATACATCAAATAGGAGTTCCGTTAGAACAATAAATCAATACAAACATCTCAATTGTCAGCAACAATTAAAAAATAATTAAGCCAGGGCATCCTCGATCTGTGTGCAGTGCAATAATAACACACTCCCCGTATCCTGTATGTAGCGAGCGGCACACCGCACCATGATTGATTGCCAACCTAACCAACAATTACGGAGATGTGTGTTATTTTAAAATAGCGTCATTAGCTAAAGGAGCTTTTTCCTTTTGCGCCGGTGTCTGTCCGGCAAAACAAATGAATTGACTCGTCGCAAATGCTCAGAATACAAATTATGAGCGGTTTGCCCGTAACTACGTGTGTTATTAACATTTTTAAAAGAAAACAAGAGTCAAAAGGGCATAAACGTAAATATTGTTTATTGTTTCCAAAGAATGTTGTGGGGTGGCTTGAAGGTAATAAAAAATAAATATACAAAGTTACTATTCAGGAATTTTCGCCACAAACTGTTAAACATGAGATTTTGTTACACGTAAATCTTGTATGCACACCAAGAGTAAATAATAACATAAAATTAAATATGCATGTAATAAAAATTAATGTTTAAGTCATGTAAAGTAAAACACTGTATCTGCCATTACCAAATGCCTTAATATATAGGCGTTCCAAATAATGTACCCGGCATGGGGATCTCATGGCACACCTAGCAATGGGTAATATGATGATATATTTATTTATTACAAATCATAGTTCATATGACATTGACATTTATATATTTTACAAATGTATTTCAATTTGTAAAACTGAAACATTACATAGCACAGTTCTTGAGGAATAACATTTTTTTCCTAAAATGTATTTGTCAAGCACTGTCATACTGACACTTCATACGTAGACGCGAACTTTACCGCCGATTATTTTTTTACCACCATGAGTCACTAGATTTGTTCGTTCCGTTATGCTGCGTTTTACCGCAAAACGCGGCGGTAATTGTCGCTGCGTTTTGCGATTCACTGCCAATCGCTGCGGTAATAATTTAAGTTACTAAAAATGATTTTTCTGTTCGATCCGTTTGCGTTAAATTATTTTCGAAGATACTATTATAATTATAAATGATACTCAGTAAAAATATATTATTCCATTTTCCATTATTTTAATTACTTATTATTGTTATCATTTAAATTTACCTTATTACAAATTCATATGACACCGACATTTATATATTTTACAAATGTATTTCAATTTCTATAACTGAAACATTACATAGCATACTTATTGAAAAAATAACACTTGTTTCTAATATTTATTTGTCAAACACTGTCATACTGGCACTTCATATGTAGACGTGAACATTACCGCCGATTATTTTTATACCACCGAGTCATGAGTTAAAATAGGTTTGTTCGTTCCGCCACCCTGCGTCTACCTCAAACCGCGGCGGTAAAATTTGCTGTTCTTTTCGATTCGCGGTTCACTATAAAGTTACTAGATTCTGTTCGTTGCGGTAAAACGCCGCGTTATCTGGCGGTGATAATTTTTACAGTGACACATGAGCCGATGGTAGAAAAATAATCGGCGGTAATGTTCGCGCCTACATTGAATGTGGCAGTCTGATAGTATTTGACAAATAAATATTTTTTAATGAGTATACTGTGTGATGTTTTACTTATTGATGTCTATAATTTAAAAAAAAATCTCAATAATTGTAACAATCAAAGGTGTGCGACAATTCGTACAATTAAAGGTACTTTACTTCAAATATATATATATATATATATATATATATATATATATATATATATATATATATATATATATATATATATATATATATAAGGAAAAACGGATTTCAAACGAGGATTTTGGTAATTATATTTACAATTATATTTAAAAAATATAATTTATAAGTTCATTTAAAACTATTTATTTATATTTTCCATGTTTATAGAAACTTTGGATTGTGAGATTGAAACTCAAAGCAATGCAACAAGTAAGTTATCATTTTAGAAAAGTTACGCAAGTACAGAAATATACCTTTTTTGAAAAATTCTATTCGTAATTTATCCTTACTGCTTCCCACTCGAAATGCAATGAATTCTTTTTCGCTACATTGTGGAACTATATCATGAATAAAGTTTTTAATTGATGTTCGTTTTTCTCTAATTCTTATATAATTTATTTCATTTATCCCCTTATCATTTTCATCAGACCTCGAACTGGTGTCAGTCGTATCGTCATCACTATCATTTTCCGATTTTCCGCCATAATCAGATCAATCACAAAATTTTCCATAATAATAATAAAAAGTGAAGAAAAAAAAATCAAGGAACTACAAGTATATAAGAACAAGAACAATAATAACAGAAAACCAAAGGAAAACAATTCACACTTAAACAATTAGAAGATAATGCTTATAATCAAATGACACGAAATGTCAGTGGTCAATACTATGTGAATGAAAACCAAAATTATGACAATCAAGTAGTTTTAATAAAAAATGATAATTTACCGCAGACGGATCGAACAAAAAAATAAATTTTAGTAACTTAAATTATTACCGCGATGACAGGCAGTGAATCGCAAAACGCAGTGACTATTACCGCCGCGTTTTGCGGTGAAAAGCAGCATAGCGGAATGAACAAACCTACTGTAAAAATTATCACCGCCAGCTGCCGCTGCGTTTTACCGCAAGTTACTAGAAAAACGGAACAGAATCTAGTGACTTTACAGTGAACCGCGAATCGAAAAGAACAGCAAAATTCACTGCCGCGGTTTGCGGTAGACGCAGGGTAGCGGAACGAACAAACCTATTGTATCTCCATTATTTATAATTGAAAAATATAAAAGTCCACGATGCAGACAGTGGATCCATCCCTTAAATCTGCAAAGGCCACTTGCTGGTGTTTTCGTTATTTTATCACGATTTAAGATTTATAGGATTCAACTTTTATCCACAGGTCTGTCACACTAGAGTCATCAATTATTCTACGTCCACCTCATAATTTTCCATCGTTATTATTAGTGTGCGCTTTATAGTCCGGGAGGGAGGCAGCGTTGCAGATGACAAGATAATTTCATCCCTCACGATTTCTATTGGAAATATTTCTTCTCGGACAATCATTTAATGATCCAAGCGTCTGCTACTCCAGTGGGAGTGGAACTGGCTATGACTATATTGGAAACATGTCGAAAAATAGTATATTATGTTATTAGGAGTAGAAAGCGGACTTTTTGTGTTGAACCCAGCTATTGCGTCCGAGGCGCTAGCCGAGGCTAGGCAAGCTGGGTAAAACACAAAAAGGGTGTTCTACTCCGAATGACATATACTATTTTTTCTTCAAGTGTTTCAAAGAATTTTTTGACATTTTTTTTGGAATTTTTTATCTGTAGTGTTTGCAATTTCAGCCAAAGCTGGCTTTGTACACTATAAAACAAAAACGATACAACTGCCAAATAACAATTTTCAATATAATCTGTGTTGCTGTGACAACTACCGCCGCCAGCGGTGAACTAACACACTAACATTTTTTTACTAGTACAATAATAACAACATTTTTGTACTAGTAAGACAATGAACATCTTCTATAATGTGTATATAGGAGCATAATACGAATATTATAATACGCTTGAAGAAAAACATTTTTTTAAATCATTTCAATAGTCTTGAAAATTTGTCAATCTGTAGTTTAAATAATATTAAACATAAAAATAATCGTCAGTTGCACTGAAAATGGGGGATTATACGTCAGCTATCCCTATAAACCGGAAATAAAAGTGGGGGTGTAAAAAAAATTCATCCTTTACCAAATTTTTACAGCGTATTTATTATGTTATTGAAATGCTAAAAACAATAATCAGCTGGGCTTCCAATAGGGGAAAAACCGTCAGCTAGGGGTTATAGCTGTTTAGCGCGCATACAATTTCAGCGTTGTATAAATCAGAGAGCGATCTGACTGACGATCTTACCCCCATTATATCATCAGCTGACTATCATTCTCAGTAAGTATGTCTCTAAACTATTAAACATAAAAATTTCGAATAGAATGAAATTAATTTAAACCAAATTTCGCGGTTTTCATTTTTTATACTTCCTTGTATATAGTAAAAGAAGTATTGCAATCGCGAAAAATTTTGGTTATTAGATATCAGCGGAAATATCCATTTTGACCATCCCTGAATCCAGTTTGACTAATTTTGTCATGACTTCTGTACGTACGTACGTATTTTGCATAACTCAAAAACGGTAAGCCGTAAAAAATTGACACATTGTAACTGCTATAACATCTAGTTGTGCACCTCCCTTTTTGGTAATTACATAATTTCCAGAAGTGGTACTTTACTTGTAGCCTATAATAGATTTTAATGAAAAACTATTTTAGAATATAATTTAAAAAAATCAAATTTGGTATATAAGACTTTTATATCAATAGGGCACGAGCAGATACGTGACTCGAGTGACTTTGATTTACATGTGACAAGCTGATTTAAAAAAAAAATTACGACATGTTTCCAATGTCGTCATAGCCAGCTCCACTCAGATGCAAACAGCTGACGCTTAGTTTGTTTAATAGATATATTCAAACTATCATTTAATACAAAAACTGTTAGGGATGAAAACACTGACAAAAATGCAACGCTGCCTCCCGGACTATTATAAAGGTTATGGTTGATTATACCAAAATAAAGTAAGCGTGCATAGCATACTTCAAAACATTTATTTTATGAAATGTGTCATACATCAGTCAATATATTCTTCTTTGATCTATAACAGCGGTTCTCAATCTGTGGTACGCGGAGGGTATCCAGGTGGTACGCGAAAGGTTAACTAGATACTTTAAAAATATATTTAATTAAATTAGATCAAAACTGATATTCTTCCACATATTCAAATTAAATCTCATTATACTGACTACTCCGAAGAATAAATGTCCATGTTTATCACACTTTATGCCACTCACGGGTTTCCGACCGACATTTTGCCGTTTCAGAGACATGCTGGCTTGACGCAATTATTATAGCGCCGTCCCTATAAATACATGGTAAGCATTGTACCAACTAAGCAATGCGGTACGTTTGTCAAAATTGGCACAATTATTGTAAAGTATTATTTTATTTTTATAGATATTTTTTAAATAAAAAATATACACATTTAAAAAGTAGAATCAATATTTTACCTTCCGTCACCTTTAGGTAAGGAAGGTATTGTCTTTGGTCAAAAAAATCGGTGATGAGTTTTTAATCAATAAACACGTTTTAGGGCCTCTAGAATACGATTTTACTATTTTTACGATGATATCTGTTTGTCTCTCTCTCTCTCTCTCTCACTCTCCCTCTCTCTCTCTCTCTCTCTCTCTCTCTCTCTCTCTCTCTGTGTGTGTGTGTGTGTGTGTGTGTGTGTGTGTGTGTATGTGACAAAAATTTTGCCTGCATTAACTCTAATACTACATACATACATACATACATACATACATACATACATACATACATACATACATACATACATACATACATACATAAAATCACGCATTTCCCACTTAGTGGGTTAGCACAAACCCGAAAGAATAAAAATAACAACAATAACTTGTACCTCAGCATATTATATTACAGGTTATCTGGCAATCTGCCACATTGCGCGGGAAATATTACTTGGCATGTCAGCAAGTGTTGCCACCTATCGGGACTAGGGGTAACAACAGTCTTGAATTTTTGGTGCTACAGTATCGATTAAAATAATAAAAGATTTTTTGAATTTTAATGTTCTGGAAATAGTCTAACAAATATATTTCGTGCATTAAAAATGATCTTAAAATTCAGCATTCAAAATGTGTTGCCTGTAAGAAACTGCGTTCGTTTATTTTGATAGTAATTTGACAAATTACTATCAATAAACAAACTCATCCAGTTTCTAGGCAACACATATTTTCATGCAGAATTTTCGATCATTTTCAATACACTTTAGTACATTAAAACACAAGTATCATAAGGCAATCTGTTAACGTACGAGTCCAAGTTTGGAAAACGAGCCGCCAGGCGAGTTTTACAAAGGACGAGTGCGTCAACAGGCCTTATGATACATGTTTTTTAGACTATTTTTTCTATTAAGGTAATTTTACAATTAGATTTTTTTTAAAAAGGACTTGTTAAAAGTATGAGTTGGTGTTTTCTTATCAGTTATATTGGTAGCGCTTCCCGCTAAAAATTGAAATTTCACATTTTGACAGTTTGTGTATTTTGTGATTTTGTCTGATTGTTTACATTAAAACATTGTATCAAGCATTATACAATTATGAAAGAGGAAAACCAATACATAAAATGATCTCCAAGGTTTATTAATAAACCATCCTGATTTGAGATATCGGTGATTCGTGTTGGTTGCTATCATAAATAAAACTTGAATATGGGATTGAAGGACGTTATGTGGACCATCGAGCCTTTTTATTGATAAAACAACATATAAATAAAACTCTTTAAATAATGAAATACTTTTTTCTACAAACACTATTAAAAATTGAATTTTTAACACGGCATCCTTCAATTAAAAATGCGATATTTTAATTCTAGTGTTAAAAGTAAATTAGCTTGGTAATGACGAATGGAACAACAAATCGACATGTTTGACATATGTCAATTTTTTTTTACAAATACAAATTTAAATGTGTATGTAGAAACAATAGTGTATGATATACGTGTTAATAGTATATTGTATAACTAGTGCTGAAAGTTGGATATTTCACACGAATGTGAAGTTTGAACCACGAGCCGAAGGCGAGTGGTTCAATCACATGAGTGTGAAATACCCTTTCAGCACGTGTTGTACACGATACTTTTCCGACGACCACAATTTTTTGAGTTGACATAACTGTATATACATGTGAAAACAGATTATGGTAACATCATTGCTATCAGAATTCACCAAAAATTATGTTAAAATCTGATAAATCAGGGTTCAACCTTCTTAATCCGTGTAAATTCAACAAATTATCTGCAACTGTCAAACTTTTAAATAATTTTTTTTAGGTTAGTTCGCTCAGTTATCGCAGCGTGTGATAATATCATATCACACAGTTGCGGACGCATCTGATTGGCTAACGAGCTTCATATCACACAGCATTGCTAGTGATGTGCAATGACCAACTTTCAGTAATAGTTTAGCGTGTGAATTTATGTACTTTTCGTAGTGGTCGTCGGAAAAAGTGATTTTATTCTGTTCGAAGGTTTGGATCACTCCGCTTCGCGTCGTGTTCCAAACTTCCTTCTCACAAAATAAAATGTCACTTTTAACACATATCATAAATAACTATAATGAACAATTTATTATTTATTAATTACTTTCCACTATTTTGTCAACACTCACTGCTCAGTTGCATAGATAACGGCAACAGCTGCTCTTACACTTTTTAATGCAAAACATATATGGCATATATTCGATAGTTCGCCACAAGGTGGAACTGAAAATTATGGATTAAAACGTCAACTTTTCATATTTGTTTGCTAGTAGACAGTGTCAACATTTTCAAGTAACGTGCATCATACATTTCATAACCTGCATGGAATAACTACACATTCAATTCAAAATTGCATTACCATAAATGTAAATTGTAATAAATAAAACTTACCGTTTTAATTATTTTGACAAAGTAAACCTGAGCGCATTGTTTCTTGTTTCATAATTTTTTAGTTTAAATTGAAATTTTAACTTCACATATTTTTATTCTTTCTTATCTAACACAACTATAGCTATAAATTTCTTTTCTCTCTAGTCCTATCACGTAGAGAAAGGATAAAAATTTTCATTTAGAAATAATATTTTAACACAAACAATTTACCATTTTGAGGTTATCTGTCAGTTATGAAAGCATGACTACCACCTCTAGAATACAAAAGGCGCCAAAAACAGTACGTTTACAGATTTTCTAAACGTCGTGTTTTCAGTGAAAAACAGTGCTTTTATAGAAACATAAGAACACCGAAATAGAAAAAATATATTGCTACAGACAATATTGCATAAGTTCCTAATAATGTTACATATAAACAAAAAGCAAAATTCGCAGATAAGTGTTGCTATGGTGCACTATTTCTACAAGGAATGTATCCTGGCCTTATGTAGGCCCAGTGAGGTGAAATCTAGGATAGCCAAAGATTTATATAATATATAATTTTATTGAACAATAACATGATCAGGATGATTTGATCTTCTGACCAGACCTTGCGTTGTGTCACTATGCAAGACAAAGTTAAAATTGGCTAACAAAATAAAATGTAACATTTGTTCCTAGTGTTTCTCGAGAGTATTGCCTTTTTCTTGTTCCTGTCCTGTTCCTGTAGAAAAAGCAAGATAAGAAATAAGAAAATAATACGATTTAGCTAAACTTGCCTTCATAGGAAAGTGCACCGTTTAGCCTGTATTCTGCTTTTTCCCAAAACATATGGGACACACGTTAGTTATTTTAAAAATGAATACCTTATTATAAACTTTGATAGTCCCTATCTTGCAGTCAAAATCTAGTTTTAAAGACTCATGTTATAATTTGTTGGGCAAAGACCCCACTGTAATATTTGGTACGAAAACAACACAAGATTTTCAGTAACAAGCCTTCCCTGATTTCTTAATTTCACTTTCATATTCTTTTCTTATTCATGGTCAATATTCGTCTGTCTGGCTTTACAGATGAGTAGTTCCCGCAAAGATTCAGTTACACCCTCAGGCCAAAACAAAAGAATTCTCAAACGTAGCTGTAATGCACTACACTCATTAACACTTGCGTTTGTTTTGCACCTTTTGTGTCTGAGATCATTTTTACCGACCGAGAGAAGTTAACGGCGAGAGTGGGTGGGTAATAAGGGGTTCGGAACATTTTTACTTTCTCAAATTATACGGGAATTATAAGTGTATTAATGAATTAGACACAGTGAATTAATGTTAAGATTAAGCAACAGAAAGCGAATTTTGTAGAGAGAGGTGTATTATGCACACGCATTATGACTGATAACAAAACAATGGGTTAAAGCTGTTATACTGGTAATTATATTTTGTTATATAATTTTATTACCATAAAATTGATCAACGATTAATTTAAATTACATACCGTGAGTTTCAGTCATTCAACTAAGATGCAATATTTACATATACTGCATCGTTCCAGATAAAATGTAACATAGGTTGTCAAAATTGTCAATGTCAAATGAATTTGTCTTACATAATTTCATAAGTGGTAAATTTTTCACGGAAAATTTTTCAAATTATTACGAGAGCTGGTTGCCTAGCAATTTATTGCGTGGAATTGACAAAAAAATCACGAGTTGTCAAACGAGTAATTTTTGATCAATGTCACGAGAAATTGGCAATAGGCTCGAGTAAAGCAAATTAACCACGAATGGTATTCGGATAACTATTTCCAAAATAAAAATCAGGTAATCATTTATATATATTTTTTCTTGATAAAAATCTTCTAATTTTTATTGTGTTTTGAGATTTATATTTAAGTTTGCTTTTTCAACGTTTTATAGATTCCTGTCCGAATCGACTCGTTTTTAATAAAAACTGTTAACACTGAAAATATACACACTTTGACAAACAATATGTTTCTAAAACGTCAAAAAAATTTCGCTTATCAAAACTCACTTACTTGTAATAATACGACATCTTATTGGCTTAAAGGGTGGGATTTTTTTTTGTGACGTTGTTTTGTTGAAATGAAACTTGGTAACTAGGTAGAATCCTAAATTTGGATTGGCTTATAATTTTATGAGTGAAATAGTCATTATAATTTACTGATTTATAAAAACAAGAAAGTAATAAAAGCAGTATCAATAAAAAATCAATATACATCAAATCACAAATTACAACATATTTTAAAAAAATGCACCATTGACAAATAAATAAGAAATATTTAATTGATTCGCCAAAAAATTGTAGGTAACTGAATATATTCTTCTATTGCACGTAGTAATTTATTTTTATTTTCTTCATTTCGCGCAGTTTTTGTTCTTGCCCTTTTCGTATCATTCTTATGTAAACATCCATCACTTTTAAGTTTTGTAAATATTCTCGAAACTGTAGGAGTATCTGATCTAGGACGTTCAGGATAATAATTTCCCAAACATATCACAAATATTTTCAAACTATAACCAACATTGTACCAAGTAACCATTAAAAAATTTTCTTCTTTAGTAAACGTCTTTAAAATGTTATGACAAGTTAATTTGTGGTGTTTCTATATAAGACATAAACAATTGAAACTTGAAATACATAAAGTAAAGTAATATTCGAGACGTGTTATGCTCTCAGAATATTGTTTTTGTTTATGAATTTTTAAATATTAATTGATCAACAGAACCAATTTTAATTTTATTTGTGCCTTCATTTTACAATCTTCTGTTCAAATAAAATTAAAAATATTTACATAACACCGTTCAATTAATTGAAAATAACATATCTGTTATAGAAAATATGTCCAATATTAACGTATGTTCGTGCATGTATTTTGCTTTGCAAAAATTGTTAAAATTAGTTATTTTTACGCGCAACTGGTGTCGCTAGTAATTCGCTCTGTCTCGTTTAGTGTTTATTACGGATAAAGCCGGTATCCCACTATAATTTTCTTTTTATAAAAATGGACGTAAATATTTTTATAAAAACTGTTTTGACAGCATTTTTTAGGAAAACTGTATTTATATGATGTCACGTAAAATTTTTTATGTAACGTCACATTATTACAGCAGTCTGTATTCATTTTGTTGAAAGCTGCGTTATGATTGGATGTTGATGCGGCCGTGCGCAATGCGGTTGCCTGAACCATGTGTAAAATGATTTTCTAAAGAGACAGGAGACAGGACAGCGTCGTTATTATCTGGCATTATTTGAACAGCGGTGAGCATGTGTTTATATTGAAATTGGAAATAATTTAAAGCAAAATAATTAAAATGTGTAGTGGGTGGTTGCCTGAACCGACAGCGTTTTAATTGATTTGTATAGAAATGAAGAAGTTTTATACCACACAAAATTGCCTGAATATTATAATAAGTACGCCGGGCAAAGTGCGATTTTAAACTGCTAAATGTTATTATCTCATAATAATCAGGCAATACTACATCAAAAAATAAGTATTAAAGTTAATTAATATTTACATGCATTATTCTTTGCATTTATTTTTCCTCCTTTTAAATTTCCGTCTGATTCCTATTAAAATACTCATTAATCGTAACCAACAAAGTTTTTCAACCAATAATTTTACGTAGTATTACTATAAATATCTTGATCTAGATTTTATAGAAAGTGTATTTTGAATTACCTGTACAAATGAGAAGCCCATACAAATCTGCCTCGTTCAAGTATTTTAAGATGGTCTCTATTCACCTATATACTCGTGTCGTACCCAAGTAGTGACGATAAAAGGATTAATTTTTCAAAATTTATGTGTACACTAGATAGAAAAATGCCCAATCTTCATGTGCCGAAATAAACGGCCTTAGATGAGTTTCATGTTTCTCAATTTTATTTCGAATTATGTTCATGATTTTTAAGAAAAAGTTTTTTTATTAGATGAAAATTTCTGTAATTTATATCTTCTATTCGCTATTCGTTGTGTGCGATAGCTAAAACATCGCGATTTTTATTTCTTTTCTGTCCACCAGCGATGTTCTGATTTTTTTTTCATTTGAATTGACGTTATTCATAATGAAATTACAATAACGCAACTACCTCTGCAGTCCACTTTGGCACTTTGGCGCCAATTCTTTTTCATGAGTTATGCAACATTCCATAAAAACGCGTAAAATTTTTTACAATGGGATGCAGTACTTTTCGTGGAACGTTTTTATAAAAAAAATTATACATTTTTTTATAAAATTTTCTACAGTGGGATACCGGCTTACGCTCGCCCCAGGTACAATCGATTATAAGAGAAAAAAAATGTCTTGCTGAGATAATATACTTGTGTGAAGAAAGTGGTGTGATGAGATAAATACGCCTACTGCAAAAATAATTTAGGAATAGGGCAACTGGACAGCCCAACCCACTAGCTACCTCGTCTCTCACCAACAAACCTCTGTGTAACTTGGTGACAACAAGGAGTTACCCTTAACGTAAACGTAAGTCAACTTTGCCTTTTCGTCAAGAAAGTTTTGGAAGAAAGACTATTTTAGGTCTTTTTAGATAGATGTTTTATTGATGTTTACAATGGTTTTTACACTCGGATGTTTTGAAAGCACAAAACCCTCATCTTGAGTGATATTCATTCAATTAAATGTGCTTTTGAAATTTTAAATGTCTCCTTTTACATTGGTCTGGATTTTGGTTTCCAGGATTTGTTTGCATGAACGACGAGACGATCTCTAAGTATGACTTCAAACCGAATTATTAACTCTTATAACTCTTGAGATCCCAATGCTAGGCATGTTATTCTGGAAACCTTGTATACACGTACGAGTAGGCCTTGGAAAAAAGATAAGTAGGTACCTAATATACAAATAGATGTGTTATAGACCAATTCCAAAATTAATTTTGAGAAGTTATAATGATTATAAAACTATGTCGGTATTTTCCACTCTAATTTATTTGAAGAATAAATTGACAATTATTACGAAATAGCACATCATATTGATTTATAATTAAAATTTAATGAAATCGAAATTAAATTCATAACAAAAACAAATCAATTTTATTTCATCCTTGAACTAGCTTATGAACTTTCATTGGAAGTTTTATTACCTATTACTTTAGACAATAGAAAATACATTGAACTTTTATTGTGATGACCTTCATAAAAATTTTATTCATTGAAAATGTTTTACTGCTGCTATTTCCCATTGTGAATTTTTATTAAGGACATTGATTTATTACTGATAATTTCTTCAAAGCAGCCTAGGTAAGGTTATTTCATTATAACAATAAATGTACAAATGAATTATTTACATTTCCGCGACTTCTGTTCACGCAATAAAAATTTAATTTCTCATATGTAATTACAAGCTTCATAAAGCACAGGAAATAATCTGTTGTTGCCACCATGACACATTCTGCCAATACCATTTTATTCTACGATAGTACCATATGAAACATTTCTCACATAGAGTTACTGGACCCGTCTAAAACATATCATCTTATTTCTGCAGACCCTTCATTACTGTAGATCATCGGTTCTCAACCTTTTTGAATCCGCGTACCACCTAAGAATATACGAATATTTCCGTACCACCTCTTTATAAAAAAACCTGGTGTGGCCAACATAACACCTCCCGCCATGTACCGCCTGAGTCATAAAAAAGATGAAGCTAATCTTTATTTTTGAGACCTCATGAGGTCTCGTAGCCGCGTGCCTGAGAGTCAGGTCGCGAATCTGGGGAACCGGGTTCAATCCCGACCAATGCCAAATATTTCCAATTTTAAATGGCACAAAATTGACCCCTGTGGCGCACTCTCCACCCTAGCAATGAGTGCCCATGAGGTGACGCCTGGTAAGCGCCCGCACGGTGCAAATATTTTATCATTACCGATATCTGTGTACAAAGCAAATTGGCACACCTAGCAATAGATAATAAGCCGTGATGATATATTTATTTATTTACGTATTTTTGGATTAGCGAATTTTAATCTAATTTTGGCAGTTTATTTCTTAAAATATAGTCTAATCTAATCCAAGTAACTACATTTTTGATAATAAAATGAAGATTACATTTTAAATACCTGGATAAAATATAATTCACTAATCCAAAAATTAGAATTAGCTTAAACTTTTTGGCGAATCATTAATTTTTATTAATCTAAATACATACCTACATATTTACATATGCTGGAAACTGTATTGATTTCCTTTCCTATTGTTCTATTTACATTTTTTTTAAACGTTACTAAATGTCAAACAAACTGTTTAAATCTGTTTATATATTACCAATCCTTAGCAACACAAACAAATTAGCAGCCCTACTTTTTAATGCGGATTTACTGTAAATTTCTAAGTGTCACAATGCTCAAAATTCCACATTTATACAAAGAAAAAGATAATTTTGTTGTTATTTCTATTTCTCTTATCTTTTTACCTTCCGTCACCTTTAGGTAAGGAAGGTATTGTCTTTGGTCAAAAATTTCGGTGGTGAGTTTTTAATGAATAAGCACGTTTTAAGGTCCCTAGAATACGATTTTACTATTTTTACGATGATGTCTGTATGTGTGTATGTGTGTGTGTATGTGTGTCAGTGTGTGTGTGTGTAACAAAATTTTCGTCTACGATAACTCTAATACTAGAATTCCAAAAATTATAATTCTTTCGTATTCCTCTTCGTTGCATCCATATGAAGAGCTGATTAGATTTTGGTTATAATTGGTCAACCGGAAGTACCCTCATTTTAAGATTTTAACAGTTTTTCTTGAAAAAACGATGTTAAATATAATTTTTTCACATTTAATGTTATTATAAATATTAAAGAACATTTCATTCTCTATACGATTTGACTGTATTTTATAATTCATATTAAATGAATATAGAGTTATAAAATTGTAAAGAAATTAAATTTAATAAATAAGCTAGCTATGTTAGAAACAGCTAGTGTATTAAAAAATTCTGATTGAAAGATGTCAGTGTCAATTGACATATTCGTAGTATATTCGTGTTATAATTTCGAAACTTTCTATATAAAATTTGTATAAAATACATACAACTGTCGAAAGGTAATGTACATTTTATAGAAAATACATAGGCATTTACGAAAATTCTACCGGTAGATATACCGCATCTACCGACTGTGTTTGAAAACACGAGTGGTAAAATGTTACCGTGTTCGAAAATTGTACAGTATCTACCAGATCCATTTACCGGATTCATGAAGAATCTAATCTCAAAAAAAGGTTGTGATGCAAAGCGAAGCGCACGCGTTAAAAGTGGAAATGTGCTCAAAGTATGACTGCTCATTTTATTAACTACCAAGGATTAACTACCTACATCAAATTTCTAACCTGTTTCAAATTTTTTTTAAAGGATATAGATTTTACCACTTGCGTTCTTGAAATATCGATTCCGGTAGCTATAACCTGATAAACAGCTGTTTACCGGTAACAGTTCACAGGTAGAATTTTCGTAAATGCCTCATATAACTGACGGAAGGTAATGTGCTGGCCACATCAGATTTTTTATAAATACAAACAACTTAAAGATTGCTTAAATATGTTTGCAGTTTTAGGCTGTCATTTGGGATTTTATATGTCAAATCAGTGCAATATTCGCGGTAAGTTTCTGAAAATTTTCACCTAGTTTGCAATATTAGCTGTAAGTTTGCTCTGATTGGTCCGAATATTCAAAATCTTGCCATTTCATTGGGTATTAAATTGTTCTGGAAATAGTCAGTATAATCACTTCCATTAATTTCTGAGCTGCTAAGTGTGAAGTCCAAGAATCGATGTATATTTCGTCCGAAACCCAATGCTAGGTGTCCGTAGAAAGTTGTACCTTGTGGAAGAACATGCCCATTATTATCTAATTTAAATTCATAATTTTGTTGCTTATGATACAGTTAATTATAAAGTATTACAAAAATTTAAGTAAATGCATTTTTTATTACAAAAATAGTTGAAATTTATGCCAAAACTTATTACTTATAGCATATGCGTTATTCGAGTTTTTAATGCCCTCCCTAGACATATACTTGCAAGACATTCTATTATCGCCTTTTTGAAATGCGGAATTCATTTTCAAGTATATTATTGCAGAAAATAACGAAACTAAAGTAAACCAAATAATACTTGTTTGAACTTATGATGCAACGTCAGATAAAAGCAAAGTGACATATTGCCATTGGTAGAAGTATTTGTTTGGACGATTGGAGAAGCTCGAATATCAAATTGTTGATTGTGTCGGATTCGTATTATTCGTTATGACCGATAATTAAAATATTTTTGTGGTTTGTTTTGTGGGATAGGTATTACCAGTGCGGATGTCTTTTTTTTATTGGAGAATTTCGATTTGGTAATAATTTATGGGTATGAATTTCGTTTTACATAGGTTATATTTAGCTGCACGTATGTCATGTATGGATATGAATTATGGAGATTAGCTAACCGCAGTCACATTTGTAATAACCGGGAGATTTAAATTATTTTAGACATCTGACTTACAAATTTCATAATCGCACATTCTAAATAATATAAATATTGTCCAAATTCGTGGCGCGGAGTCTTATAGAATATATTCGTCATTAATTTTAGTTTCTGATAGATTTTTACCTCCCGTCATACAGGGAGGTAATGTAATTGTGCCAAAAATTCGATTGTGAGTTTTCAGTAAATAAGCACGAATTAGGGTACCCACAACACGTTTTTTACTTTCCGTCACCTTTAGGTAAGGAAGGTATTGTCTTTGGTCAAAAAATTAGATGATGAGTTTTTAATCAATAAGCACGTTTTAGGGTCCCTAGAATACGAATTTACTATTTTTACGATGATGTCTGTATGTGTGTGCGTGGATGTGTGTGTGTGTGTGTGTGTGTGTGTGTGTGTGTATGTGTATGTGTGTGTGTGTGTGTGTAACAAAATTTTCGTCTGCGATAACTCTAATATTACAGCTACAAAAATTATCATTTTTTCGTATACTTCTTCGTTACATCCATATGAAGAGCTGATTAGATTTTGGTTACAATTGGTCAACCGGAAGTACCATCATTTGAAGATTTTAACAGTTTTACTTGAAAAAACTATGCTAAATATAATTTTTTCACATTTGATGTTATAAATATTAAAGAATATTTTATTTTCTATACGATTTTAGTACATTTTATACTTAATATTAAATGGATATAGAGTTAAAAAACTATAAAGAAATTAAATTTCATAAAGTAGCCATAGCTATGGAAACAGCTACTATATTAAGAAAATTCTGATTGAAAGATGTCAGTGTCAAGTGAAATTGACATAGTGTGTTTGTCTTGTAATTATACTGGAAATATAGGATCTTTTGCTTTCTGTATGGAATTTGTATGAAATACATACAAGTGCTTTAAGATAATGTATCTACAAGAAATAATAATAATAATAATAAAAATAATAATAATAATAATAATAATAATAATAATAATAATAACAAATCTTTTATTTCTGCTGAAACATTACACTGTATATAGAAAACGTTACAAAATAATAATTTTCTGTAAGAAATTTGCATAAAATACATGCAACTGCCGGAAGGTAATGTACAAGAAATAGAATATTTAATTTAGCAAGGAACTTTCCGTATGAAATTTGTACAAAATACATAGAACTGACGGAAGGTAATGTGCTGGCCACATCAGATTTTACTATTTTTACGATGATTTGTGTGTGTGTGTGTGTGTGTGTGTGTGTGTGTGTGTGTGTGTGTGTGTGTGTGTGTGTGTGTGTGACGATTTTTTTCGTCCACGATAACTCTTATAACAAACTTCCAAATATTTCTATTTTCCGTATTTAAGCTTTCTGCATTCATATAAAGAGTTTATTAAATTTTGGGTAAAATTGGATAACCGGAAGTGACTGATTACCTGAAACACATAACAGTTTTTAATGAAAAATTATATTAAAATATAATCCAAAACTTATAAATTTTAGTATTTAAACCTTCTATGTCAAGGGGAACAAAATATTAGATCTTCGCTAAAATTAATAAACCAGAAGTGACACTTTACTTGAAGCTCCTAACAGATTTTCGTGAAAAATATATTATGATATACTCCAAAACTTATCAAATTTAGTATTTAAGACTTTCACATGAAGAAGAATAATATATTAAATTTTGTCTAAAATTGATAATCCGGAAATGATACTTTACTTGAAGTTCTCAACAGATTTTCGTGAAAAATATATTATGATGATATATTTCAAAACTTTTCAAATTTGGTATTTAGATTCTCATATTAATGAAAACGACATGTAAGATTTTTTCTAAAATTGATAAACCTGAAGTGATGCTTTACTTGCAGCTCTCAATAGCTTTTCGTGATAAAATATATTATGATACATTCCAAAATTTTTCAAATTTGGTATTTAAGATTTTTATATGAAGGTAAATGACATGTTAGATTTTTTCTAAAATTGATAAACCGGAAGTGATACTTTACTTGAAGCTCTCAACAGATTTTCGTGAAAGATATATTATGATATATTCCAAAACTTTTCAAATTTGGTGTTTAAGATTTTTATAGTAATGAGAACGACATGATAGATTTCTTCTAAAATTGACAAACCGGAAGTGATACTTTACTTTAAGCTCTGAACAGATTTTCCAAAACTTGTCAAATTTAGTATTTAAGACTTTTATATAAAGGGAAGCAACATTTATAAGATTTTGGCTAAAATTGATAAACAGGAAGTTATACTTTATTTGAAGTTCTGAACAGATTTTCGTGAAAAATAAATTGATACAATCGAAAACTTTTCAAATTTAGTATTTAACATTTTTATATTAATGAGATCGACATACTAGATATGTTTTCTAAAATTGATAAACTATTTTACAGGAAGCTAAAAACAGATTTTTTTGAAAATATATATTAAAATATAATTCAAAACTTCTCAAATTTGGTATTTAAAACTTTTAGAATGGTTGATAAATAATATGTTAAACACACAGAAAACTATGCAATAAATATGTAACTAATTTAATGAGAACTTTGTAAAATACACAATGACAAGTAACACGTCAATTCGATTATAACAATATGTGACAAGTACATATATAAACAAATTATCTAAGCATACTCTTCTGAATACCATTATTATCTCCAACACTCTCCCTTAATGCAATTCGGAAGTATTTGTCAGTCCAAGCAGTTGTAGCATTTTCTTGTGTCGTGGTCCATGAAGATTCTTTGTCATCACGTCAGCTGGCATATCTTCTGTCGAAAGATACTGCAAATCGACTAATCCATCTTCTATAGCATCTCTAATGAAGTGGAATCTAATGTCAATGTGTTTTGACCTTTTGTTGAGCACGTGATTCTTGGATAATTCTTGCGCAGATTGATTATCATTAAACAGCACAATCGAATCTTCACTTATTGATAATTCCGAAATCAAACTTTTGAGAAACTTCGCTTCTTTCGCTGCCTCGCTCAGTGCCATGTATTCAGCTTCTGTGCTGGATAAAGCCACAGTACGCTGTTTCTTGCTTTCCCATGTCACTGCGCCTCCGCAAAGTTTGAATACATATCCGCTGTATGATCTTCTGTCCATTTTGTCATTTCCCCAATCTGCATCCGCGAATCCAGTTAAATTTGTATTCTCTTTTTGATATTTTAGACACAAATTCATTGTTCCTTTTAAATATCTCAAAACTCGTTTTGCTGCATTCCAATGTTTTTCAGTATAACAACAATTGAACTGACTCAATACACTTGCTATGTGTGCAATATCAGGTCTACTAGTTATACTGAGATACATTATACAACCAACCAATTCTCTATACGGCTGATTAAAATTTGTTTTTATATTATTTGTTTCTTCATTTACGAGTATTAATCCTGGATCTGCTGGCGTAGCAATTGCCTTGGAATTCAACATATTGAATTTTTCTAAAATACGTTTTATGTATGTAGATTGATCTAAATACAAACAATCCTTCGTCCTCCTCAATCTCATGCCTAAAATGTGTTGTGCTTTTCCTAAATCTTTCATTTTAAATGTTGACATGAGCTCTCCCTTAATTGCCACTTTTTCTTTCTTATCATTGCAGAATATTAGGAAATCATCTACATATAATGCAATTATGCACATTTTATCATTATTATAACGATAATATACACATGGTTCTGATTCAGATCTTGAGAAATTCATTTTTAATAAAACATTGTTAATTTTATCATACCATGCTTGTGATGACTGCTTCAATCCATAAACTGCTCGTTTTAAAAGACATACTTTATTTTCTTTTCCTTTTACAACGAAGTTTTCTGGTTGTAACATATACACTTCTTCTTTCAGTTCTCCATTTAGAAAAGCGGTAGAAACATCCATGTGATCTATATCAAGATTTAATTTTACTGCTAAAGCAAGTAATAATCTTATGGAAGAATTTCTAACTACGGGAGAAAAAGTTTCATTATAATCGATTCCATATTGTTGTGTAAAACCCTTTGCTACAAGTCGAGCTTTATATCGGTCTATTTTTCCATTACAGTCTTTCTTTATTTTGAATATCCATTTACATTTTACAGCTGTTTTTCCTTCAGGAAGATCTTCTAAAATCCAAGCATCATTTGCTTTGAACGAAAGATACTCCTCTTTCATTGCAGCTATCCACTCTTTTGAATTCGCACTTGACATCGCTTCTGCGACTGTTTTTGGTTCTTTTTCATCACACATCGTATTAAACACCAAATAATTTTCAGAGCTCTTCGGTATTTGACTTCTTAAAAAATACCTTCCTTCAATCTGTTCTTTTTGGATTTCATCTGTTCTTCCATTTTCATCAGAATTTATTTCTTCTTCTACTTCATTCATTTCAATCGTTGATTCCTCAACCATCTGTTCTGATTCCTCAATCATCTGTTCTGATTCATCTTCAGATTCAGATTTAAAGAATACTTTTCTTTTTTCTGGAACAGTGTCTTCTGTTTCAACTCCAACTTGATCCTCGATGAATATGACATCACGAGATGTGATTACCCTTTTAGGATTCCTTACATCCGTCATGCGATAAGCTTTTGATTCGGAACTGTAACCAATAAAGATAAGTTTTTTACTTTTTGAATCCAGCTTACCTCTATACTGCTTCGGAATATGAGCGTATGCTGTACATCCAAAAACTCTCAGATGTTTTAGGTCTACTTTATTTCCCGACCATACTTCTTCAGGGGTCTTATTTCTTACAGCTTTTGTGGGTGAGCGATTCTTTAAATAAATAACAGTATTTGCCGCTTCAGCCCAATAGCCTTTACTTAATTTACTATCATCCAATAAGGATCTTGTTCTCTCCATTATAGTTCTATTGGCCCTTTCTGCAACTCCGTTCTGCTCCGGTGAATAAGGAGCACTTGTTTGATGTTTAATGCCATGCGTATTGAGATAGGCTCTAAACTGTCCATTTACATATTCTGTGCCGTTGTCTGTTCGTATACTCTTCAGATTTTTCCCTGTCTCTTTTTCCACAAGAATTTTCCATTCCTTAAATTTTTCGAATGTTTCGTTCTTGTTCTTCAAGAAATATCCAAATGTTTTCCTTGAATAATCATCCGTTAGAGTGAACATATAACGAGCACCACCATTTGAACTTACGCTCATTGGTCCACACAAGTCAGAATGAACTAACTCTAATATTTCATTTGCTCTTGCACCCTTTATATTTCTATTAAATGGGGTTCTTGTTTGTTTTCCATTAATACACGGAATACAGGGATTTCCAGGGCCTTTGAAATTAATACCAGTTGCCATCTTATCTCTTAAAAGACGCATTGATTTTCTATTTAGATGTGCTAATCGACGATGCCAAATTTCTTCATCATTTTGGTAATTTCTATTCATAGCTTCGTAAGTTACATTCACAGACGTTTCGTTATTTTCTCTAAATGCCTTATAATCATCATTTATATTTAATTTGTACAGACCACCTGAACAACTTGCATGAGCTTTAATCTGGCCTTTTATTGTGCATTTATTTTTATCGTAGATTATACACCCTTTCGATGAAAAAACAACTAGTAAACCTCTTTGTACCATTTGATGAACTGACAGTAGATTCAGTTTTAAACCAGGTACAAAAATAACGTCCTTAACTTTTACTTTTCCTTGATTAATAATCACTGATGTGTCACCTTTACCTTCACTTTTCAGTTTTTCATTATTTGCCATTATGACGTTACGTCCTATCATGTCTGTTTTATAATTCTCGAGACATTCTTTTTGTCCTGTCATGTGATCTGTGCAAGCTGAGTCAATATACCAATGTATAGGATCAGTCTTCGTAGCCAATGCAGAAAGCATACACCAATTATTATTGCTATTTTTAGATTTTTCGTTTGACTTTCTGTAATCTTTGCTACCTTTATACTGATTTTCATTTTCCTTGGTACATTGTGAAACTTTATGACCTATTTCATGACATCTAAAACATTTAAAAGTAAACTTTCTAGGTTCATACCTTTTCTTCATTTTCGCAGCTAGTGCCACATCCTTAGATCCTTCAGAAGATATTTCACTTTTAATGTCTTCTTGTAATAATTTGCTTTTAATCAAATCACTGGTTAAAGTTGTACCAGAATTTTCCAATGCCATTACCATAGGATCATACGTGTTTGGTAAACCATTTAACATTAAGACAGCTAGAAATTCGTCTTCTATTGGTTTACTGATATCTGCTATTTGTTGAACTACTGTCATTATTCGTGTTATATAATTTTCCATTGTCTTAAAATGCTCAAGTTTTAGATTAAAAAGGATTCTTAACAGACTAAGTCTTCGAACGAGACCTTTATCTTCATAAGCTTTTTGAAGATTCTGCCAAGCTTCTTTAGCAGTCTTGGCTTCTCTCACATGCGCGTAACAAGATGATTTTACATGTAAACATATTTTTGCAAGGGCTTTTTGGATTTTGTTATTTTCAATTTTAACATCTTTCCCGTGTTCGTCTACCGGTGTTTCTATACAGGACCACAAATCTTCATGAATTAAACACATTCTCATGGCAAATTTCCAATTATTATAGTTAGATACGCCATCTAATAACTCAATTTGTGTATATTTGTCCCCCATCGTGCTTACTGTAACACTCAGAACAAAGAACACAATGTAAATTATAACTTAATTCTTCTTGTGCTCTGGGCCCATAACCTTTTAGAATGGTTGATAAATAATATGTTAAACACACAGAAAACTATGCAATAAATATGTAACTAATTTAATGAGAACTTTGTAAAATACACAATGACAAGTAACACGTCAATTCGATTATAACAATATGTGACAAGTACATATATAAACAAATTATCTAAGCATACTCTTCTGAATACCATTATTATCTCCAACAAAAACTCGTGTATAATTTGAAACAACATTAGATTTTGATTATGCCTATATGATAAACCGAAAGTGGTACTTAATTTTGGAGCTCTTAACAGATTTTCGAGGAAAAATATAATAAAATATAATCTAAAACTTTGTATTACAGACTTTTCTATTTATTGGAACAACAAATTAGATTTTGTTTACAAACGATCAACTGGAAGTGATACTTTACTTGAAGCTCATTGCTTTTTCAAACATGGAATTGACGGGAGGTCATGTGTTGGCCACATCAGATTTTTTTAATTAGTGCAGGACGGTACACGAAAATATTCTAATTATTATAGAAATAAACGAACAGTTAAAATTACTGTTTCCACACCAACATTGCACGGTTGAAATTTGTGTACAGGTTTAGAAACTATTTATAGCCAGTTGCACTGCATGTAGTTAAATTTTAATTGTTGGTTAAATTGAAAATATCGTATCGAAAAGAAATGTCAAATGAGTTGTTAAATATTACTGTCAAAATTTCGATACGCATTTTTTTTGTTAAACTGTAGTTAAAACTATAACTATAGTGGCTAGTTGCATAGCTTATAGTTAAAGTCTTCAGTACAAGTTAACAAAAAAGCGCGTATGGAAATTTTGAGAGTAATATTTAAACTCATTTCACATTTCATTTCGATACGATATTGTCAATTTAACCAGTAGTTAAATATTAAATATTCGTGTATTATTTTTTAAAGAAATTTGATTTTAAACTGTATACTTTGTATATTATCAGTGGCGGATTTAGAAAATTATAATAGGGGGGGCACTAAATTCGGATTTTTTTAAATATGTAGTGTGAGCCCCCCCCCCCCCACCTTGTTAACTTTTGTATTGTATTGTAATAAATTGTTCAAATAAAAGTTTTATTGTTTTAAATATGCTATTTGATGGCAGATGTAAATATTTTTTATAGTAAGAACTTTTATTTTAGAATAGCAACCTATAATTATTTTACTAAAATATAAACCCCCATTTTTTGTGTTTTTAATGATCTATTTGGGGATCCTGTACCATAACAAAAAATAATAAAATGTACACTTTATACTTAAAGTATTACTCAATAAATAGGGATTAAGGTGAAGAAAACATTTTTTTTATAATTACCATTCGAGATATTTGAGATCACTGTGACGTCACATTAGTGCTGCCTTTCTCTCGCTGCCTACTATAGAACTTGTGCGAGAGAAAGATATAGCAATACGAGTAGGTGTCGCCGTGACGTCACATTAACTTTAAAAATCAAATGCAGTTAAACCAAAAACAATTAAGATTAAATACTACGAATTGCTTCAAAATTAATAGAACTTTCATTTAAAATAATAAAAAAATCAGATTGCAGGACCCCAAACAAGTAAATGAGTTTGAGAAATATGAGACATAATGTTTATTCAAATAGTCTAAGTAGCCATGTGAAAATAAATAAAATGCAACAATGTTATACAAAACAAGTTAAAACATCAAATTAAGTTACCTAATAAGAATAACTTAAGACAAAAAATGACGGTTTATATTTTAGTGAAATAATTATTGTTTGCTATTTAAAAAATAAAAGTTGTAAGTCGTATCTTTTAAACGTGACTCTAAAAAATATATACATCTGCCATCAAATAGTATAATTAAAATAGTAAAAGTTTTATATGAACCATTTGTTTTATAACTTATAAAAAAATGAGGAGGGGGGGGGACATTTCCAAAATAATAAACAATTTGAAAATAAATAGAAATTCTGTATTTTTATTAGTATGTTTACTAGCCTAAACTCGGCTTCGCCGAGTTCAGCCTAGGGCTCCGCCGATAGTGTTTTATGATAGACTATACGAACATCCAATATGACGGATGACAATGTTTATCTTTTTAATTTTGTATATGTACTCCGACCGATTGTCATAATAATTCTGCCTTTCTAATCCTTTTCGACGTGTTTCCTTATTCATTTTCCAATATTCTATTTACAAAATAAAATATATAATAAATTAATATAAAACATGGCTTAAAATCATTGTATATACCTACCTCGTTCATTTTATCATCTTTTCTTTAATGTTACATATTATTGGAACATTTCTTTGCATTTAAAAGTATGAAAACCGATAATTTGTAGTCATTGACATTGACATACCATATGACATGACAGCGTTTATCTTCTTAAATTTTTCAATGAAAACTGTGATCGTTACTGTGACCTATTGTTTCTGTCCCAATTTTCAATCTTTAATAATTTTTTACTCGAAAACTATGCATCCTACAGAAATTTGTGTTATTACGAGGGCACTCGAGACAATAATTTCCTACAACTTGGTGCAAATTTCACGAAAATCGGTTGTTCCATTCAGGCTGTAGAGGTGTTCAAAGGATGGCGATTGGCTTTTTGATTAAAGAATATATAGATAGTGAATCTAATCGTTTAGTATTATAGACTAGCCTAAACTCGGCTTCGCCGAGTTCAGCCTAGGGCTCCGCCGATAATGTTTTATGATAGACTATACGTACATCCAATATGACGGATGACAATGTTTATCTTTTTAATTTTGTACATGTACCCTTCAATTGACTGTGATATTAATTCTGCCTTTCCGATCCTTTTCGACGTGTTTCCTTATACATTTTCCAAAATTCTATTTAAAAAATAAAATATATAATAAATTAACATAAAACATGGCTTAAAATCATTTTATAGACCTACCTCGTTTAATTCATCATTTTTTCTTCAATTTTACATAATACTTAAGCATTTTTGTTGCATTTAAATGATGAAATCCGTTAATTTGTCATCATTGACATTGACATACCATATGACATGACAGCGTTTATCTTCTTGAATTTTTCAATGAAAACTGTGATCGTTACTGTGACCTATTGTTTTTGTCCCAATTTTCAATTTTTAATAATTTTTTACTCAAAAACTATGCATCCTACAGAAATTTGTGTTATTACGAGGGCACTCGAGACAATAATTTCCTACAACTTAAAATAAATTTCACGAAGATCGGTCGTTCCATTCAGGCTGTAGAGGTGTTCAAAGGATGGCGATTGGCTTTTTGATTAAAGAAAATATATATAGTGAATCTAATCATTTAGTATTATAGATTAAAGAATATATAGATAGTGAATCTAATCGTTTAGTATTAAGGACTAGCCTAAACTCGGCTTCGCCGAGTTCAGCCTAGGGCTCCGCCGATAGTGTTTTATGATAGACTATACGAACATCCAATATGACGGATGACAATGTTTATCTTTTTAATTTTGTATATGTACTCCGACCGATTGTCATAATAATTCTGCCTTTCTGATCCTTTTCGTCGTGTTTCCTTATTCATTTTCCAATATTCTATTTACAAAATAAAATATATAATACATTAATATAAAACATGGCTTAAAATCATTACATATACCTACCTCGTTAAATTCATCATATTTTCTTTAATGTTACATATTATTGAAACATTTCTTTGCATTTAAAAGGATGAAAATCGATAATTTGTAATCATTGACATTGACATACCATATGCTATGACAGCGTTTATCTTCTTAAATTTATCGATGGGAACTGTGATCGTTACTGTGACCTATTGTTTTTGTCCCAATTTTCAATCTTTAATGTTTTTTTTCTCGAAAACTATGCATCCTACAGAAATTTGTGTTATTACGAGGGCACTCGAGACAATCAAAACCTACAATTTGAAACAAATTTCACGAAAATCGGTCGTACCATTCAGGCTGTAGAGGTGTTCAAAGGTTGGCGATTGGCTTTTTGATTAATTCAAATATATATATAACTATAGTGAATCTGATCGTTTAGTATTATAGATACTTTTATTTATCTATGATGTGTAATACGTAAATGATAATGTGTAATGATTATTTTTTTTAAATAACAGGGGAGGCACGTGCCCGTGTGCCCCCCCTCTAAATCCGCCACTGTATATTATGTCTTCCCATGTACAGAAACAATTGTGTAAATAAAATGATGGTGTTTGCATACAGCACATGGATGTAAATTTACGTCGTAAGGAAGAGAAAACAATCACACCTTAGTATATCTTTAACATTTCATATTGCATACATTTGCACTTCTTGTTCCAGGTAAGGTTTGTTTAATATTTCCTTTTCGAATAAAAATTTAATCTGCAAATGAAAAAATATTAGTTATTGTATTCATGGTAAAAATCGCATATCCAGATTTTAGTGAATAAGCACGTTTTAAGGTCCCTAGAATCCGATTATAACATTTTTACGATGATGTGCGTGTGTGTGTGCGTGTGCGTGTGTGTGTGTGTGTGTGTGTGTGTATGTGTGTGTGTGTGTCTGTTTGTGACAAAATTTTCTAATGCGATAACTCTACAATTCCAAAACTTATAATTCTTTCGTATTTCTCTTCGTTACATCCATGTGAAGACCTGATTAGATTTTAGTTATAATTGGTCAACCAGAAGTACCCTCATTTGAAGATTTTAACAGTTTTTCTTGAAAAAACGATGTTAAATATCATTTTTTCACATTTAATGTTATAAATATTAACGAATATTTTATTCTCTATACGATTTCAATGCATTTTATACTCCATATTAAATGGATACAGAGTTAAAAAATTATAAAGAAATTAAATATAATATATTAGCCAGCTATGCTATAACTCTGGAAACAGCTGCTATATTAAGAAAATTCTGATTGAAAGGTGTCAGTGTCAAGTGCAGGTGACAGTATGTTTGTGTTATAATTTTACTGGAAATATATGATCCGTTGCTAGAAACTTTATGTATGGAATTTGTATAAAATACATACAACTGCCTTAAGATAATGTACAAGATATATAATCTTTTGCAAGGAACTTTCTGTATGACATTTATACAAAATACATAGATCTGACGGAAGGTAGCGTCCTGGCCACATCAGATTTTCTTATTTATTTCCCGTCTCGCCTCCTGAACGGTAACTGAAGCACATCACTGCTTTTGGAACACTATCGGTAAACAATAAAGAAAACCGATCGTGTAAAAACTTCTTTTTAGCGATCATAGAGAATTCTTTGGCAGTTCAATAGTTATTTATAAACAAAACAATTCTGCATCTAATGATATCTTAATTCATAATTTTCTATTATTCACAACAGAAAAAGTAAATAAATAACTGTTAATATCTAAATGTACACACTGACAGGTACTCTTTTTCTGTATGAGTGATAATATACCATTAATTATAATTACGTCACACACAGTTATGGTAATTTCTTATTTTGAATTTGTGTAGGAACCGCACATTCTTTATATTATAATATTCATTACTTTCACATTATTACAGACATACAATTTTCCTAACTCTTTTTTATTAATAATTAAAATACCTACGGATAGACACCAAATTACTTCAATTTCAATATTTCAAAACATGCATACATTTGCCTAAATTCTTTTCATTCTTTCAATCTTAAACTAGTATTTGAATAATTTACACTAAAATTATTACAAATTTCAATTAACAAATTTCCATATTTATCGAGAAACAAATGAAAGCCTAATAGTTAGTGGTCAAGTAGCGTGAGAACTGAAACTGGTAAATTTCCAAAACAATCATGCGAAGAACAAATTATAGCTCGTTGCTTCAGCAGCACTGCTCTGCTATTCGACGAACGGTTAGTCTCCTCAAAACGAACAGTTACAAATGGATTAATTAAAAAATAATACTAATCATAAAACCGTTTACGACTTGAAAATCGAATTTAAGATGAATTTACATTTCATCCAATCTCATGTTGCCAGTAAACAATAGGTTTGTCAGTTTTTTTTTAGGTTATAGTCGGAAAGTGCTAAATTTAGAGAATAAAGGGCATGGTAACAACAGACAACACCATTGGAACAAACGAAATCATTGTTGTAATAGTACTGATATTTTTTAAAAAAATAATTTTTTCAACTAAACGATCCAGGAGTTTAATATAATATTTTCATGCTTTAGTTTGACCTCTCTAAAGATCAATAATCAATAAGCCTCTGGAACATAAAAATGAATGTCATGACCTTATCAATGCGAAAACTTGCATATAAACTATAATTTAAAAAAATCTGATATGACCAGCACATTACCTTCCGTCAGTTATATGAGGTATTTACGAAAATTCTACCGGTGAACTGTTACCGGTAAACAGCTTTTATCAGTTTATAGCTACCGGAATCGATATTATAAGAACGCAAGTGGTAAACAAGGTAGATCCATAACCTACGAAAAAAATTGAAAATTTAAAACAGATTAGAAATTTAACGTAGTTAACAAAATGAGCAGTCCTACTTTGAACACATTTCCACTTTTAGCGCGCGCGCTTCGCTTTGCATCACTACCTTTTTTGAGATTAGATTCTTCATGAATCCAGTAGATGGATTTGGTAGATATTGAACAAATTTCGAACACGGTAACTTTTTACCACTCGTGTTTTCGAACACAGTCGATAGATGCGGTATCTACCGGTAGAATTTTCGTAAATGCATATGTATTTTCTATAAAATCCATACATAAAGTTCCTTGCAAAAGATTATAAATTTCTTGTATGTACATTACCTTTCGACAGTTGTATGTATTTTATTCAAATTTCATACAGAAAATTTCGAGCAAAAATATCCTAACACAAATATACTACGAATATGTCATTGCACTTGACACTGACATCTTTCAATCAGAATTTCCTTAATATAGTAGCTATTTCTAGCATAGCTGGCTAATTTAAACAATTTAATTTCTTTATAATTTTATAACTCTATATCCATTTAATATGAAGTATAAAATGTAGTCAAATCGTATAGAGAATACAATGTTCTTTAATATTTATAATAATATTAAATGTGAAAAAATTATGTTTAACATCATGTTAAAATCTGCAAATGAGGGTACTTCCGGTTGACCAATTATAACCAAAATCTAATCAGCTATTCATGTGGATGCAACGAAGAGGAATACGAAAGAATTATAATTTTTGGAATTGTAGTATTAGAGTTATCGTAGACGAAAATTATGTTACACACACACACACACACTGACACACACACCCACACACACACACACATACACACACACACTTACACACACACATACAGACATCATCGTAAAAATAGTAAAATCGTGTTCTAGGGACCTAAAAACGTGCTTATTCATTAAAAACTGACCACCGAATTTTTTGACCAAAGACAATACCTTCCTTACCTAAAGGTGACGGAAGGTAAAAAGTTATATTCATTTGATAACTATTTTAATTTTAAACAACCAGGTACAAAACAATTACGTACTGCAGACATTATAAAACACTGGCGAGAAAAGCACAAATCTCTTTCTTCACAATAAATAAACTACGCTCTCTGCCACAGTTGAGTTGCTAAACATGTGTCTCCCAAATGTCAAAACTAATCATGCTCTCTATCTTTTCCGTCTCTTTCTAATATCTGTGATTGTGACGTCACAGCTTTCAAGGTCAATCTATAGAGGGTAAAAATAACAGTTTTCGGAATTGGTAAAATATGTTAAGAAATTTATTTGATTAAATTTTAAGTATTTTCTTACATTATTTAGATGTGAACTAATTAATTTTACTATTACAAACACTAAATTCGTTTATGGTAAATGCCCCCATTGTCAAACGAGCGACGCACTCATTTTAACAATTAAAATAATAACAAAAAGTCACTATTTAAACAAAATTGTTAATATTTTTTTTACGATGCAAGTACGTAAAGCTAGTTTTTTGGCTCGCTCCTACCACCTCCAGTTAAAGTGTCAGTGCTAACCAATGGTTATGTTGCAAAATTTGGTTGAGCCAACTGGAAGTTAAAACTATTGTTCGCACCGCTTCTAACCTTCAGTTCAATTCTTAACTAATGGTTAATAAACTGTCTTCCTTTAGAGATGGTAGGATTCAAATAAAATTGTGAAAAATATTGTTGCCAACATAGTGACGGTAGGGTAACATGTATGACTTTGGACATGCATTTCAATGAGAGGGAAATAGTCAATATATTTTAAATCATGCCAATTACACACAAATATGCCTAGGTAGATTTTAAACTAATTTTTTGATTAATTAATAATTAATTAGCCACTGGTCGAACGTACTGGAACATGGATGGAGACTACTAAAAAATCGATTACGTAATTACCGCTCGCTGCAGGCAACAGAGAAGATAACCGTAATTACCGGTGCATTGTTCTGGAGTGTTCCGGGAACGTTTCTGGTGTGTTCTAGAACAATGTAGGCTATATAAAGGCATCGCATCTCTGTTACTCAGTCAATCAGTTAGTAGAAGACAGTCAGTTCAATAAGAAAGTTGAAAGGAGTGCGTTCTGTTCTGGCAGTTGAGTATACAGACGCTGCGGAAGTCAGACAGTGATGTAAATAAATAGTGCTATAAATACAGTGAAATAAATATGATATATATATATATATATATATATATATATATATATATATATATATATATATAAATAGTCGTATTAATTGTTTAAATAGATAACATTAGTGTTTAAGTATTTAATAATAGTTTTAGTCTTTTAATTAGAGTTAATAATTGTTTAATCATTGCAATCGTCATTTTTATTACCTTTTTACCTCTCGCTTAGAGAGGTATTGAATTCATGCTAAAAATCGCATATCCAGATTTTAGTGAATAAGCACGTTTTAAGGTCCCTAGAATCCGATTATAACATTTTTACGATGATATCCGTATGTGTGTGTGTGTGTAGATGTTTGTGTGCATGTGTGGATGTTGGATCCACGATTTCTCAAATACTATAAGACTTAAGACATTTTTAACTATGGATTCCTCAATCTAACAATAATGGGAAGAGTTGATTAAGTTTTGGTAACAATTGGACAACCGGAAGTAGTAGTTACAAGAAAAATATCATCTAAACATTTATCGAAAATTTATGTAAATACTTATATTAAAGAACGTTAAATTCTTTATTCGATAAATATAAATTCATTATAATATTTTCTATAGATTTAGAGATAAAGAAATGCATATAAAATAATTTGATGTAAAAATTCTCAGATCAAACTACTTCAAGGCAAGAAATTCAAATGTTTGTAATTGACACATAAATGTCACTGTTAAAAATATTTGTATGCCACTGTCAAAAATATTTGTACATCATTATGAAGATTATGAAAATAAAAAAAGTCAACAACGCAAAAGAATATACGTAAAAAAGAATATAAAAGAAATTTGCGAAAAAATGACGAATATAAAGAAAAAGAAAAGGAACAGTAGAAAAAGAAAATTTCAGGATATTGAATATAAAGAAAATATATGTATTGTACATAATTTATATTAAAATATCCCATAGATTTTGCAAATATATGTGACAATTATTATATAGTGAGACATGAATATATGTATTTGTATTTAAAAATATTTTTCGTTTTATGCGTATAACCAGGTAAAATATCTGGCGAGAGGTTATGTGCTGGCCACATCATATTTTAATATTTGTTTATCGTTTAACAAATATTTATTTTAATTAATAATATTTCTTTGATTTTTACACTTCACCCAAATAAATAAAACATTACAGTATGAATAAATGTGTTTGTGACAGAGCACCGAATTAGGAATGGGCAAAATAAGCAAGATCGAAACCAATCCAAAATTCAATTATGGTTGTTGAATGTCTCGGCACTCGGAGTGTGTGGCTCAGGTGACATCGGCGCGGCCTTCATTCTCATTGTTCATTCTAACTGGAGTCCAAATGTAATGGGTACCAAATTTACGGTGCTTCAATAACAACATACATAAAACACACATAAATACTGCATGCACAGTCGTAAAATATTTATTTCTTGTTATTACACCAATTATAAATTTCTCCTTAGTCAAACATACAGAGAACGTATTTCGTGGTTTTTTTGACAGTAGCTGTTGTATTTTTACGGCTGTCGGTAGGTACCAAATTTCTTTTATAATCGTCTCACACTACAGATTTATGAAGAACTTTGTGATGAAAAATAGAACATTTTATTTATTAAAACATTCGTTTACCATGTTACCAAGTTTAATATTCAGACAATGGAGACCAAAGAAGGTGCCGTTGCCTTATAAAAAGTGGCGTAGAAACGTTGAAAATAATATTTAAAAATCATCGATAGTTTACTTCAATGCCACGACCAGAGTAAACTGTTCTAAATTGTAAAACCTATTAGACTAAGTATTAAATACCTAATATTGACTACGTTTATCTCGACAATTCAAGCGGCTTCAAGTATATTATGACTTGAAAAATCCTATTGGTATATGTCAGCGGATTGAAATTAGGATTGACTCATTTTTAATCTTCTTTAAATTAGTAAATAATTAAATAAAAAGATTGGCGCCAAAAATAGTCAAAAAATCTGTGGCCAGCACATTTCCTTCCGTCAGTTCTATGCATTATATACAAATTCCATACAGACAGTTTCTTGCGAAAGATTCTATATTTCCAGTACATTATCTTTCCTCAGTTCTATGTATTTTGTACAAATTCCATACAGAACGTTTCTTAGAATTGATTGTATATTTGCAGTAAAATTATAACACAAACATGTCAATCGCTCTTGACATTGACATTTGTCTATCAGAATTTTTAAAATTATATTAGCTGTTTCCAGAGTTATTGCATAGCTGGCTGCTTTATGACATTTTATTTATTTATAAATTTTTAACTCAATATCCATTGAATATGAAGTACGAGTATAAAATGTAATCAAATCGTATAGAGACTAAAATATTCTTAAATACTAATAATATCATTAAATGTAAAAATGTTATTTAACAGCGTTTTTTCAAGAAAAACTTTTAAAATCTTCAAATGTACTTCCGGTCGACCAATTATAAATAATATCTAATCAGCTCTTCATATGGATGTAACGTAGAGGAATACGAAAGAATTATAATTTTTAGAATTGTAGTGTTGGAGTTATCGTCGGAGAAAAAATCGTCACGCACACGCACACGCACACGCACACGCACACGCACACGCACACGCACACGCACACGTACACGCACACGCACACGCATACGTATACGCACACGCATATGCACATGCTCACGCGCACGCACACACACGCACGCACGCACGCACGCACAAACACACACGCACACACAGACATCATGGCGAAAATAGTAAAATCGTACTCATCGTATTCTAGGGACTCTAAAACGTGCTTATTCATTAAAAACTCACCATTTTTTTGATCAAAAACAATAACTTCTTTACCTAAAGGTATGACGGAAGGTGAAAACAACCCCCCACTTCTGTGACGTCATAGAACTTTACATGACGTTATTCACAGCCAATGGGTAAACAATTTGTCCACCTATGTTTTTAAATAAATAAAAGTAGGCGAACTTTTCAAATTTGGTATTTAAGACTTTTATATTAATGAGAACGACATATTAGATTTTTTTAAGATTAATAAACCGGAAGTAGTACTTTACAGAAAGCTCTGAACAGATTTTCGTGAAAAATAAATTGATACAATCCAAAACTATTCAAATTTTTTTATAATAATGAGAACGACATACTAGATGTTTTCTAAAATTAACAAACCGGAAGTACTACTTTACTGGAAGCTATAAACAGATTTTCTTGAAAAAATATATTAAAACTTCTCATATTTGGAATTAAAAACTCGTGTATAATTTAATACAACATTATATTTCGACTATATATGATAAACCGGAGGTGGTATCTAATTTGGAGCACTTAACAGATTTTCGAGGAAAAACATAATAAAATATAATCCAAAATTTCGTATTACATACTTTTTTTTAATGTAACAACAAATTAGATTTTGTTTACAAACGATCAATCGGAAAGTGATACTTTACTTAAAGCTCATTGCTATTTTATACATGGAATTGACGGGAGGTTATGTGCTGGTCACATCAGATTTTTTTATCTTGTGATAAATAGCATCAGCACTATTGTATTTTAAATTCATAGGCATACACATTACTATTATCATATTCACACTGAACCAACTAGCTGTAAGTTTTTAAAACAGTGGTAATTTTTGTTTAAATATTTTAATTACACATATACAGGATGTTCCGCGACTCAACTGACAAACTTATACCATATATTTCGGGGTCATTACGATCAAAAAATGTTATATGACCTATAGGTACATTCCTCTTTGTTCGGAGATATCGAAGGAATTTTTTATAAAAATTATAATTGAGTTAGCCTTGACGAATTAACGTATGCTTGACAAATGAACGATTTTTGTACTGTCTTATTAATTTAAGCCATTATGCCGCATTTTACTAATACAGAATATGCCGATATGGCTTCCGTGACATTGTTTCTTAATGAAAATTTTCCGGAAAGGTGAATATGACGAGGTGGTCCTGTACAGGCTGTCTCATTTTCGATGTTTTTTTAAGGTATCTCGGGAAATATTAACGATAGATTAAAACCAATTGCACATTGCAGGGTCAACTTTTCGAGAAAAGTTTAATAGTCACCACAGGAATTTTCGATCTTCTTTTGTTTCTGAGCTACAGGCAAAAACTCGTTTTTCGCTCATTTTGAAAATATATCATATCTTATTTATTATGATAGTTAGAGAAAAATTATTTTTACAAAAAATTTACCGTTTCTTAGATAGAATAAAATCGCGTAATTAGATTTTTTGAAAACCTAATAATTTTCGAGATATAACACAAACTTACGATTTTTTAAATGGGAACCTATGTTGAAAATAGATTCGTCATTTTGCTTAATTTATAAGCTTTTCAATGATATATAACAAGTCTACATTATTTTGTTTTAAATATTAATAAAAGACGAATTACTAATTTATTGGGGTGAAAATATTAAAAATTATTAAGAAACAAATGAAAAAAATGTTTTACAGATCATCATTTGCATATTTATAATACTATTTGTTTCAGTTTTACTCATTTTTTTCAATTTATTTACTTCAAAAGCATATTAAACCATCTTTTTCGAATTGTGTCAAAGCCAACTGTAACGTCGATAATTAGTAATTTAACTATCACGAAAATAATTGGTTGAGAATAATTTTGAGAACATATAATTGATAGATATTGAATCAAAACAAACAAATGATGATTTGTAATAATTTTTTTCACTTGTTTCTTAACAATTTCCAATATTTTCACCTCAATAAATTAATAATTCGTCTTTTATTAATGTTTAAAATAAAAGAATGTAGACTTGTTATGTAACATTGAAGAGCTTATAAAATAAGTAAAAAGACGAGACTATTTTCAACATAGGTTCCCATTTAAAAAATCATAAGTTTGTGTTATATCTCGAGAATTATTAAGTTTTCAAAAAATCTAATTACGCCATTTTATTCTATTTAAAAAACGGTGAAATTTTTGTAAAAACAATTTTTCTCTAACTCTCATAATAAATATGATACATTTTCAAAATGAACGAAAAACGAGTTTTTGTCTGTAGCTCAGAAACAAAAGAAGATCGAAAATTCCTGTGGTGACTATTAAACTTTTCTCAAAAAGTTGACCCTGCAATGTGCAAACGGTTTTGATCTATCGTTAATATTACCCGAGATACCTGAAAAAAACATCGAAAATGACCCTGTACATTTCCCAGCTCGGTTACCTGGGTTGTCGCCTTTAGATGTTTTCTGTGGGGTTGCCTCAAATCTCGTGTGTATAGTAATGGTAAACCAGATACACGCGAAGAGTTGACTGACCGTATAGTTGAAGCTACTAATTCTCTAAAGAATGAATTGGCAGTAATTAACTGGCAACATTCTATGACTCGAAGAATAGCTGTATGTTTAGAAAATGGCGGTTCTCATTTTGAACAGTTGCTGTAATTTTGATGAATTTTTTTTACCATAACGGCATATTCTGCATTAGTATGTGACATAATGGCTTAAATTGATAAGGCAGCACAAAAATCATTATTTTGTCAAACATACTGTAACGTTTTTATTTATTTGGGCGAAGTGTAAATATTAGACAATGTTTATTATAACGATAAATAGATATTAAATATAATTAAAAGATGATAAATATAAGAAACACTACGATTAAACAAATATTAAAAACTAATTAAGACTAAAACTATAATTAACTTGATAACACTAACACTATTTATTTAACGAATTAACACTACTATTTATTTACACGCTATTTCTAATTATTTATTTCACTACGCGTTCCAATCTTAGACTGCCGGTCTGTTGTAGACTCTTGTAGACTGTTTACGCGATATTTATATCACTATATTTCTATCACTATATACCTATATCACGTTCAACTGTCCGCCTATCGACCTCCACAGCGTCTATATACTCAACTGACTCAACAGCGTCTGTATATTCAATTGCTCGGACAGAAGTCACCTCTTTCACAACACTATCTGTCTATTTATGTAACTCTCTGTCTAACTTCCACAGTCTCAGTATCACCGACTCTCTGTATGCCACAATAGGGTATTCTCTCATATATTTTTTATTCTTTTTTCTTAAAGAACAGTTATATCTAAGAGTATCTGTGAAAACCCGAATAAAAAATTCCTTTTAATAAGTGAGATAATAATTTTTTTAATTTGATTTTCTTGTGTCACGTGATAGTGACGTACTAGTTGTACAGTACCAGCGGTGTGCTATCAGTGGTTCATGCGGCGTCTTATCACATTCGAACATGGAGTAGGGATTTCAACTGGTCTCCCATTGGAAGGTCATCTAGTACATCAGCAAAATTTAAATGCTTTATATCTTTTGTAACAATCAATTTATATTATGATTTTTTGTTTTTTCCCTGTTGTTTACCTATCAACACTAATATTTTTAATAAATTTTTAATATTCATTCTTCAACACCACTGCCGAGTATTCACTTCCACTGGCAGTTACTGTCCCCGTATACCTAGCTTCCTAATACTCTTCAACACTACCGAGTATTCACATCCACAGCTATCCCAGTATACCAGTAACTTCCACAGTACCTACTCCACTCGACACTTTACTGCATACGCTCACCACGATACTGCTGCGTTTCGCCTAACACTTTACTCTCTAACACTCCATGTGAATGTCTCTATATAACTAACTCTCGAGCTTAGCTACGTCCCTTTTATAAAGTTGCCATTATCTTCTAGAAAAGCCCTAGAATGTTCGACCGCATAATAACAATGAACACAAAAGGTTCAGGCGACCGCAAGTAATTAAACATTTCGCGACTCGTCTGCTTACCTCACGCGGCTGCTAGCGCGATTGCGTCATCCCTATAAACTTATACACTCGTTCATTGCTGCGGCGCCGTCGACGCGGCTGCGACGGCATTGGCGACAGCGGCTGCGACGGCGGGCGTTCCATGCTACAATACGTTAATTCGTCAAGGCTAACTCAATTATCATTTTTTTAAAATTCCATCGATATCTCCGATACAAAGAAGAATTCTCCTATAGGTCATATAACATTTTTTGATCATAATGACCCCCGGAATAGATGGTATAAGTTTGTCGGTTAAGTTGCGAAACACTCTAAATAAATATAAAAATAGTAAACAAGAAAATCAAATTCCATTCATACGTAATGTGTAATGACATTACAAATAAATTGTAATGGTAATTACATTACTTTTATCACAATTTATAAATGTAATGTGTAATGCGTAGTTCTGAACCTTTTTCTTAAAAATAAGGTAATGATATTGCAATTAAAATTTGCAAGTAATTTGCCTAGCTCTGGCTTGTTGTTGTTCATGTATTATCTGCAGAAAGCTTCGTTTTGGTATTGTTTATCTGAAAAAGTGCTAGAAGTGTGATGAGGGTAAGAGCAATAACAAATAAATAACTTTTTATAAACTTTTCTAAATTATAGTTCAGGAATAATATTTCAACTTTGTTATCTATTAGTCAAAATTCTGTTTAGAAATAATTATATATTATGACTACCAGTGGCGGATTTAGAAAATTATAATAAGGGGGGGCACTAAATTCGGAAAAACAAATTTTAAATATATAGGGTGAGCCCCCCAACTCGTTAACTTTCGCGTTGTATTGTAAAAAATTGCTCATATAAAAGTTTTATTATTTTAAATATACTATTTGATGGCAGACGTAAATATTTTTTTATAATCAGAACTTTTATTTTTACATAGCAACCTATAATTATTTTACTAAAATATAAACCCCCATTTTTTGCCTTTTTAATGATCTACTTGGGGTCCTGCACCATAACAAAAAATAATAAAATGTACATTTATACTTAAAGTATTACTCAATAAATAGGGATTAAGATGAAGAAAACAATTTTTAAATAATACTTTGCGAGATATTTGAGGTTTGTTGTCAGTGTCACTGTGACTTCACATTAGTGCTACCTTTCTCTCGCTGCCTACTATAGAACTTGTGCAAGAGAAAGATATAGCAATAGGTGTTGCCATGACGTCACGTTGACTTTAAAAATCAAATTCAGTTAAACCAAAAACAATTAAGACTTTTTAATACTACGAATTGCTTCAAATCAGAGTGCAGGACCCCAACCAAGTAAATGAGTTTGGGAAATATGAGAAATAATGTTTATTCAAATATTCTAAGTAGCTATGTGAAAATAAATAAAATCCAACAATGTTATACAAAACAAGTTAAAACATCAAATTAATAGTATGTTCCGTAACGCAACCGGTTCGACCAGATTTACGGTTGTGTGTTCCGTAAGTCCTGAAATTATTTACCGGTTTCTAATTGGAACGCGGTTCCTGAAAAAAGTTGGTAAAAAGTCGGACCACGGCAACCACGAAATAATCCTGGTTCATAACAAAATCAAACGATATCCGTCAGTGTCAAATTTCTAAACCGCATTTTTAGTGGTATTACTAGTAATTATTGTAGATGTAAGTATGAAAACATTATTTATATTTGAGATATTGGTGATTGCGTTATTTTTATTGGAATTATTCAACGTTATCATTCATTTAGTTAATTTGTATTTTTGTTAGGTTGTGTCAATTTTAAATGTCATATGAATTAATGTCAATCTGTTCCGAAATATATGAAAATATTCAGGAACTGTGGTGTACCAGCAATCAAGATACAGGTTTTCTGGTTGTCTTACGCAACATAGTAAGTAGATAAAAAGAACTTAAGACAAAAAAATGGCGGTTTATATTTTAGTGATATAATTATTGTTTGCTATTTAAAAAATAAAAGTTGATAGTCGTATCTTTCAAACGTGACTTTATAAAAAATAACTACATCTGCCATCAAATAGTATAATAAAAATCTGATGTGGCCAACACATAACCTCTCGCCAGATAGTTTACCTGGTTGTACGCATAAAACGAAAAATATTTTTAAATACAAATACATATATTCATGTCTCACTACAAAATAATTCTCACATATATTTGCAAAATCTATGGGATATTTTAAAATAAATTATGTACAATACATACATTTTCTTTATATTCAATATCCTGAAATTTTCTTTTTCTACTTTCCTTTTCTTTTTCTTTATATTCGTCATTTTTTCGCAAATTCCTTTTATATTCTTTTTTACATATATTCTTTTGTGTTGTTGATTTTTTTTTTCATAATCTTCATAATAATGTACAAATATTTTTGACAGAGGCATACACATATTTTGACAGTGACATTTATGTGACAATTACAAACATTTGAATTTCTTGCCTTGTAGTAGTTTGATCTGAGATTTTTTACATCAAACTATTTTATATGCCTTTCTTTATCTCTAAATCTATAGAAGATATAATAATGAATTTATATTTATCGAATAAAGAATTTAACGTTCTTTAATATAGTAATATACACACACACACACACACACACACACAAACACACACACCCACACCCACACCCACACCCACACCCACACCCACACCCACACCCACACCCACACCCACACCCACACCCACACCCACACCCACACCCACACCCACACCCACACCCACACCCACACCCACACCCACACACACACACACACACACACACACGCACACGCACACGCACACGCACACGCACACGCACACGCACACGCACACGCACACGCACACGCACACGCACACGCACACGCACACGCACACGCACACGCACACGCACACGCACACGCACACGCACACGCACACGCACACGCACACGCACACGCACACGCACACGCACACGCACACGCACACGCACACGCACACGCACACGCACACACGCACACGCACACGCACACGCACACGCACACGCACACGCACACGCACACGCACACGCACACGCACACGCACACGCACACGCACACGCACACGCACACGCACACGCACACGCACACGCACACGCACACGCACACGCACACGCACACGCACACGCACACGCACACGCACACACACACACACACACACACACACACACACACACACACACGCACACACACACACACACACACACACATACACACACGGACATCATCGTAAAAATGTTATAATCGGATACTAGGGACCTTAAAACGTGCTTATTCATTAAAATCTGGATATGCGATTTTTAGCATGAATACAATACCTTAGCGAGAGGTAAAAATAAAAGTTGATAGTCGTATCTTTTAAACGAAACTGTATAAAATGTTAGAGGGAGCATCTCCAAAATAATAAACAATTTGAAAAATAAATAGATATTCTGTATTTTTATTAGTAGGTTTATTCTTTTATTTAATATGTATTAATTAATTTTTTTTAAATAACAGAGGGGCATGTGCCCGAGTACCCCCCCCCCCTCCTTAAATCCGCCACTGATGACTACTAAAATACCAGAAATGTGCTTTTATGCAATACCGTTCACATGCACCACTTCTTATCGTTATCACTGCTAACCTATAACTCCGCGATTGCAGTTCATTTGATTGACACATACCTACATATGATTTAATAATAATTTCTCGTGTGTGAAGTAACCGCGAATAGCTAACATACTTCTCTGCTTTTGCGACCAGCATCGCCTAACTAGCACACACAATCAACGCGAACGCGCACAAGCCCGCTGCACGCTATGGATAGATAAACACCCCTATCCAGCTAATGATATAATTTATAGCCAATTATCCACTTGTAAATATTGCATTTAGTACATGCGAGCGGTATGAGGGCGCCAGTGTAGCACTGCACGACTCCTGATGCAATCGTTCCCATGGGAACAGAGTTGGAATGACCCAAAACTAAGTAGTAATTTTGAGATTTTTATAAAAGGGAAGTATTTCAGTGTTATATGGTTTATGGGGCAAAATTGGTAGGGAGGTGTATTATTGACGTATTGATGTTGGAAAAATGAAATTGCAAGCGCAAATTACAGAATACTTATATATGCGTTAAAATAATTATGCTTTACAATCACGATACGATTATGAAACAATACATTTATATTCAGAAAAAATCTGATGCGGGCAGCACATTACCTTCCGTTAGTTATATGAATTTTGTACAAATACCTTTATAACCAGGGTATGGCCATGGGCCAAGATCGCCGCCATTGTCGGTAATTGATTTTCCTATTTATTTGTAATAAATGTGATATTATATTATAAAATAATATTAAATAATCACACTGTGAATTTAAAAAGGTAATAAAAAGTAATTTATTTAAGATATATACAATTATTATTAAGACATACATTTATAGGTTATGTAGAATATATGATATGTGTTGTTATTATCACATCTAATTTAATATCACTAGTTCTTAATTACATAATAATTATATATTCTAAACTTACCTTTTAAAAATTCAAATGATTGTGCTTAATATTGGTAATTTTTAGTTGTTTTCAGTGACAGTAATCGTGGTGGGTATCTTAACAAACCACACAAGTAAATAAGATAAAATATATTACTTACACTTTAAATACATATTAAAATGTTAATGAAATGTGTTTTTCATTAAAATAAAACAAATAACCACGAAAATACATAATACTTTGCGCAAGAACAACACATATAACAGATGTCCCGGTAATGGCGGACGAAACGTGAGCCACGCCATGGCCATACCCTGGTTATAAAGGTACCCTAGTCAAATGCACTTGACACTGACATCTTTCAATCAGAATTTTCTTAATATAGTAGCTGTTTTCATGGTTGTCTACTTTATGAAATTTAATTTCTTTATTATTTTTACCTTCCGTCACCTTTAGGTAAGGAAGGTATTGTCTTTGGTCAAAAAATTCGATGATGAGTTTTTACTCAATAAGCACGTTTTAGAGTCCCTAGAATACGAATTTACTATTACCTTCCGTCACCTTTAGGTAAGGAAGGTATTGTCTTTGGTCAAAAAATTCGATGATGAGTTTTTAATCAATAAGCACGTTTTAGGGTCCCTAGAATACGAAGTTACTATTTTTACGATGATGTCTGTATGTGTGCGTGTGTGTGTGTGTGTGTGTGTGTGTGTGTGTGTGTGTGTGTGTGTGTGTGGTTGTGTGTGTGGATGTGTGTGTGTGTGTAACAAAATTTTCGTCTGCGATAACTCTAATACTACAGTTACAAAAATTATAATTTTTTCGTGTACTTCTTCGTTACATCCATATGAAGAGCTGATTAGATTTTGGTTACAATTGGTCAACCGGAAGTACCATCATTTGAAGATTTTAACAGTTTTTCTTGAAAAAACTATGTTAAATATAATTTTTTCACATTTGATGTTATTATAAATATTAAAGTATATTTTATTCTCTGTACGATTTGACTGCATTTTATACTTAATATTAAATGGATATAGAGTTAAAAAATTATAAAGAAATTAAATTTCATAAAGTAGCCATAGCTATGAAAACAGCTACTATATTAAGAAAATTCTGATTGAAAGATGTCAGTGTCAAGTGAAATTGACATAGTGTGTTTGTCTTACAATTTTTACTGGAAATATAGGATCTTTTGCTTTCTGTATGGAATTTGTATAAAATACATACAACTGCTTTAAGGTAATGTACAAGAAATAATAATAATAATAATAAATCTTTTATTTCTGCAGATACATTACACTGTATATAGAAAACGTCACAAAATAATAATTTTCTGTATGAAATTTGCATAAAATACATGCAACTGCGGGAAGGTAATGTACAAGAAATAGAATATTTAATTTAGCAAGGAACTATCCGTATGAAATTTGTACAAAATACATAGAACTGACGGAAGGTAATGTGCTGGCCACATCAGATTTTTTTTACGATGATGTCTGTATGTGTGTGTGTGTGTGTGTGTGTGTGTGTGGATGTGTGTGTGTGTGTGTAACAAAATTTTCGTCTGCGATAACTCTAATACTACAGTTACAAAAATTATAATTTTTTCGTATACTTCTTCGTTACATCCATAGGAAGAGCTGATTAGATTTTGGTTACAATTGGTCAACCGGAAGTACCATCATTTGAAGATTTTAACAGTTTTTCTTGAAAAAACTATGTTAAATATAATTTTTTCACATTTGATGTTATTATAAATATTAAAGAATATTTTATTCTCTATACGATTTGACTGCATTTTATACTTAATATTAAATGGATATTGAGTTAAAAAATTATAAAGAAATTAAATTTCATAAAGTAGCCATACCTGTGGAAACAACTACTATATTAAGAAAATTCTGATTGAAAGATGTCAGTTTCAAGTGAAATTGACATAGTGTGTCTGTTTTATAATTTTACTGGAAATATAGGATCTTTTGCTTTCTCTATGGAATTTGTATAAAATACATACAACTGCTTTAAGGTAATGTACAAGAAATAATAATAATAAATCTTTTTTTTCTGCAGATACATTACACTGTATATAGAAAACGTCACAAAATAATAATTTTCTGTATGAAATTTGCATAAAATACATGCAACTGCCGGAAGCTAATGTACAAGAAATAGAATAATTAATTTAGCAAGGAACTTTCCGTATGAAATTTGTACAAAATATATAGAACTGACGGAAGGTAATGTGCTGGCCACATCAGATTTTTTAACTCTATATCCATTTAATATTAAGTATAAAATGCAGTCAAATCCTACAAAGAATAAAATATCCTTTAATATTTATAATAACATTAAATGTGAAAAAATGATATTTAACATAGTTTTTTCAAGAAAAACTGTTAAAATCTTCTAATGAGGGTACTTCCGGTTGACCCATTGTAACCAAAATCTTATCAGCTCTTCATATGAATGTAACGAAGAAGAATACGAAAGAATTATAATTTTTAAAATTGTAGTATTAGAGTTATCGCAGACGAAATATTTGTTACACACACACACACACACACACACACACACACACACACACACACACACATATATATATATATATATATATATATATATATATATATATATATATATATATACATACACATACACACACGCACACGAACACACACACACACACACACACACACACACACACACACACACACACACACACACACACACACACACACATCATCATCGTAAATCGTATTCTAGGGACTCTTAAACGAGCTTATTGATAAAAACTCATCACCGATTTTTTGACCAAAGACAATACCTTCCTTATCTAAAGGTGACGGAAGGTAAAAACTATAAAATACCGTTTGGATACATCGTACAATAATCAATAAAAAATATTACTAAATGGACTCGTCCACCTTAGAAAACAATCTGTTGTGGCCAGCACATTACCTTCCGTCAGTTATATGAGGTATTTACGAAAATTCTACCGGTGAAGTGTTACCTCGGGCACCGGACAGCTAAATGAATGTGCCAAAACACTGTCATAGTTCTAGGAAGCAAACTGTAGAGGCGCGACAGTGCTTAAATTTTAAGAAAATGGATTAATTCACCTTTGAGTTCAAAACATTTTGCAATATTTTTAATTGTAAAGTCACATAAGTCATCACACATGTCATTGAACGTACGCTTTAACATCTTTAATTATTTGGTAATCCAATTTGTAATAGTTTATAGATTTAGTTATAGTGCCAGTAGTGATTTATTTCGTGATTTCTCCAGTTTTAAAGTGTATTAACTGTGTTTATTTTTTGACGGAATTGAAATTCAATAAGCTGATGAACATTGGTTGTGCTGTTTGATATAAAGTGCAGTACAAAGAAGCAAATAGACGTTTACTTTTATATTTAATGATGAAATGTCGTACCATTTCCAGTATCCTTTTATCTTACATATAAACAAATATTAAAATAGAAGTGTATGTCTATCCGACAAGTAATTTTAAATTTATTTAGAAATGAATTTATAATTATTGTATTATGATTATTTAAAATATATGTATGTACTTATATTCAATGTTCTTATTGTTTTTTATTTTAAAAATTCAAAATTTCAATTTATCTATACATGACAAGTCTCCTATGTCACAAACTACCAAGCCGACCAAGCCATAACAGTGTGTGTAAGTTCATGGAAGCAATCTGTAGATGTCACTATTTTGTATTTCGAAAAATACATTGGCTGTCCTATCTGTAGTTGAGGTGATCCGTGGTGTTACCGGTAAACAGCTTTTTATCAGGTTATAGCTACCGGAATCGATATTTTAACAACGCAAGTGGTAAACAGGGTAGATCCATAACCTATGAAAAAATTTGAAAATTTGAAACAGGTTAGAAATTTGACGTACTTAACAAACTGAGCAGAGTCCTATTTTGAACACTTATAACGCGCGTGCTTCGCTTTGCATCACTACCTTTTTTTGAAATTAGATCCTTGAACAATTTTCGAACACGGTAACCTTTTATCACTCGTGTTTTCGAACACAGTTGGTAGATGCGGTATCTACCGGTAGAATTTTCGTAAATGCATATGTGTTTTCTATAAAATCCATACAGAAAGTTCCTTGCAAAATATTCTAAATTTCTTGTATGTACATTACCTTTCGACAGTTGAATGTATTTTATACAAATTCCATACAGAAAGTTTCGAGCAAAAAGATCCTATATTTCGAGTAAAATTATAATATAAATATACTACGAATATGTCAATTGCACTTGACACTGACATCTCTCAATCAGAATTTTCTTAATATAGTAGCTGTTTCTAGCATAGCTGGCTAATTTATGAGATTTAATTCCTTTATAATTTTATAACTCTATATCCATTTAATATGAAGTATAAAATGCAGTCAAATCGTATAGAGAATACAATGTTCTTTAATATTTATAATAACATTAAATGTGAAAAAATGATATTTAACATCGTTTTTCAAGAAAAACTGTTAAATCTTCAAATGAGGGTACTTCCGGTTGACCAATTATAACCAAAATCTAATCAGCTCTTCATATGGTTGCAACGAAGAGGAATACGAAATAATTATAATTTTCGGAATTGTAGTATTAGAGTTATCGCAGACACACACACACACACACACACACACACTCACACACTCACACACTCACACACTCACACACACACACTCACACACTCACACACTCACACACTCACACACTCACACACTCACACACTCACACACTCACACACATACACACATACACACTCACACACACACACTCACACACTCACACACTCACACACTCACACACTCACACACTCACACACTCACACACTCACACACTCACACACTCACACACTCACACACTCACACACTCACACACTTACACACTCACACACTCACACACTCACACACTCACACACTCACACACTCACACACTCACACACTCACACACTCACGCACTCACACACTCACACACTCGCACACTCACACACTCACACACTCACACACACACACACACACACACACACACACACACACACACACACACACACACACATCATCGTAAAAATAGTAAAATCGTATTCCAAGGACCTTAAAACGTGCTTATTCATTAAAAACTCACCACCGAATTTTTTGACCAAAGACAATACCTTCCTTACCTAAAGGTGACGGAAGGTAAAAATTAAAATATTGGTTTAAACTAGACCTTAATTCTAAAAACTGTAAAGGATGGAACAAATTCGAGTTCCTTATATGAAAAACTTTCTTATTATGCACGCTACATAAAATGGTGTAGGTCTTTATGGGCCAACTTTTTGAGACAATTTTAATAAGCACCACAGAAATTATATTTCATCTTTTATTTTTGAGCTACGAGCTAAATCTTGATTTTCGCTTATTTTGATAATACCTCGTATCTCGCTTATTATAAGAGATAATGAAAAATATTTAAATAATTTTTATATGGTTTTTTACGTAAAATATCGTGGTATAATTAGATTTTTTCAAAACTTAATAATTCTCGTGATATAATACAAACATTAGGTATTTTTTTTTAAATAGGAACATATATTGAAAATAATCTAATCTTTTTTCCTTATTTTTTACGCTTTTCAACGATGTATAACAAGTCTACTTACTTTTGTTTTAAATATTAATAAAAGATGAATTAATTATTTATTTATTTGGGGTGAAAAAAATTGACAATTATTAAGATACAAACGAATAATTCAATTATAAATTATTTTGATTCTGTATCTATTATATAAATTCTCAAAACTATTTTCGGATTAGTTAATGATCGATTGCAATTCAAATTGGTATTCTGTAAGTCACTTGATCATTAAAATTGGTTAATGATAGTCGATAACACACTGAAATTTATCGATCAGTAATATGCTGTCGTTATCATATTAATGATCGATAGCAAATGTCAAAATCAGTTAAAAGTGTCAGTTAGAATTACACATCGACTGTACTTTCAAAGCAATATACATATTTGAAAAAATATACAAGTAAGCATTTTATATCATATAATATAGTTCGCAGTATTTACATTTTTATATTGTTTATAGATTTAGGTTATGTATTCACAACAAGCATTGACGTATTATATAAATGGACGCAACGTAGGTACTGCTTTACTGTATAAGCATTGACGCACACCTTAGAAAAGGATAGAGCTAAGTTAGGGGCAAAGTCAAAAGATGAAAAATAACATAGAGTGCTTAGGCAAATTCATCTCATTCGTAATAAATGACAATGTAAAATATAGTTCATATTCGATTTAACATAAAATATTTCATTCGTATATTAAATTATTTGTAAAAATAATAAATATAGAAAAGTACTTTTGCTTTAGCTAATATTATTTATTTAAAACTATTTTTATAAACATTTTAGGTATAGTCCGTCGATTGAAAATGATTTCTGCATCACAGAATGTTTAGATGGCTTGAAATTGTGTCTTCTAACTGCAATAAGCAGTCTGTTCACAGTTCATCTTTCGGAAATCTACTCGAAAAACATTCATATAAGATATGACAGTTTAGTTTACGACGAATAAGAAACACTTGTGAAATTTTATGTCTTTTTGATAACAAACTGTTCCATTTGCACTGCATGACATTACCATTTTAAAATAATTCTGAAATATAAATGAAATCACACTTATATGCATAGCATGAATGACAGAACATAACCTGAATTACCAGCAAACTACATTCAAATTATTTCTATTTCACATTAAATCAAAATTACTCACTTTGTATTGTAACTAACTCTTAGTTAGAGATATGAATATTATTTTTACTAATATTCTGAGGAAATATATTACACTTTTACTAGCTGTCACTACTGTCAGATTAGCAAACAAAACAACAGATCGCAACAATGTTCTTGTTTGACGTTGCCCCGCTTATCTATCTTTCCTTTTCTAAGGTGAGCGTCAATTCCTCTCTCTCTACGTTACAACAAGGCACTAAGAAATGCAAGTGACCCTTTATCCCTACGCGATGACAATTTTAAACAAATCTTTTAAGTAATCCGAGAACTCGCCCAATATTTAATCACAACACTCAAGCCTCATCAGCGAAATGGTAGAAGTGACATTCGGGGGCCGTGCTACTGCTGAAACCGCGAGGCCCAGAGCAATTATTATGACATGCGAGGCCTCTTCGAAACTATACATTTATCATTTCCACCACAATTTTATTGTATTTTTTTCTTCGCAAATTACTATTATTAAAATATTGATGAAATTTCCTTTGTTGGATTCGTTCTTGTAATCAATAAAATATTCGTTGTTGTAATCAATCATTTTATAGTTATAGTTTTCAATATAACAATGCCAGAAAAATATGCGTTTGGAAGGATATTTCTTTTACTTTTTTCTACTAAATTTTAATAGTATATCAGGGGAATATCGGTGGAAAAGAAAAAAGAACATAAAATCACTCAGCTTTAAAAATTCCACCGTAGTTTTTAAATGAATAAACTATATATGATAGTAAATCATAATTATTCTTTGCAAAATACAACATAATAATCCTTTTGTAGGATTAATTTGTGCAATGATTATTCTTGAGCAATAATCAAAATATCATTTGTTGTAATCAATAAAAAATAGTAGTATTCAGAGGTTCAATAGAACAATAAAAAATATTTTATTTTACTCTACTTAAATTAGGTACTGTTTTTTTTTTTTGAAAATTTTAGGTACTTACATTTTATATTGTTAAAACTATTTTTTTTTTCGCAATTATGTGAGTTAAAGAACTGAAATACTTATTGGTAAATGACTGCTAAGTTCATATAAGCGCGAAATGCGTAAAATTGTCAAATAAATGACAAAGAAAATGATTGTAGTTATAGAATAAGAAAATTGAGACAATCGATATCTTGATCATTTAAAATAAACGATTGTCATTAATTTAACGATCGATAACAGATAAACATAAAGTTACAGAATAGCACCGATTATTTAGCTTTCCAACGACGTATAACTTGTCTATGTCCAAGTGTTTCAAACAGTAAAAATGAAACAAATATTAAATTTATAGTTAAAAACAGTACGTGTGGCAATGATACATTTGAAAACCACAATTTGTTTAGCTTGAAAACAAAGCTTACTTAAACCTAAGAATTAAACTGCAGTGGTGCAAAATTAGTTTTGTACTATTTGATAATCGTAAATTCAAGTTTGATGTCGATAGCAGCCACGCGATCTCTCTTCTACATTTATACTTTAAGGATACCAAATCATTTAAGTGTATTCAGTGCAATAATGACTATTACCAATTTATTTCCATATTTCCCATAAGTTTCTTGTCTGATATTTGGGGGTGTAGGTGTGGCACGTGGTCAGTGAAGAACAGAGCGTATACGTGATCACGCATGAATCCACATGTATAGCGCGTGACTAATGCGCGAACCAAGGGGAAGTCATGCGCGAAATGACAAAGTAGTGTGGGTGGTGGACAAAAACTACTCATACAATAAAAAAATGTGTTTGTGCTTGTATTTTCAAAAGGCAATATGTCTATAAACTTTATACAGGTTGTACCACAAGTTCAGGTACAAACTTTAAGGGCATATATACGACTAAAATGAGTAAAAAAGCTTAATTAAAAGTTATTATAAAACACTTGGTTATAAGTATTAAAGATTATTACTTTGAAACTTATAACCAAGTGTTTTATTATAACCTTTATTTAAAATGTTTCAACGAGTGCCTACAGCAACTTCAATTAATATTATTAAAAAGCTTAAACAACATGTATCCGATTTTCAATAGTTTCCGATATACGGCAGTGAAAAATGAGTTTACCTCTGCTATCTCGAAAACTATAAGAGTTACGACTTCGTCGCAGTACTTCGTGACACCATATATTTGTAGTAAATACTCAAAAATAAATTTTATACAAGCATTAAATTTTTTAAAAATCTGATGTGAACACCACTCGACCTCCTTGTACGCCTATTAAACTAAACATATTTTTTTAATAACTCAATTACAAATTATTAATTTTAAAGTTAAACTATACTTTAGTCGTAAATAATAAATTTCAAAATGGTTTGAAAAATAACGACGATAAAAAAAGTGTCAGAGGAAAACCAACATGGAGTATAGACCCAATCATAAAATTGCACGTATTTGACGTAATAGACGTTTTCAATTGAAAGAGATAGACGATATGCGCAATAGGGATCTGCGCATAGTAAGAACAATTGGGATCTATGACACTTGTTACTAAAAAAAATTTACGTAAAATGTCAGAAAAATCTTTGACAACTATAAAAAACTTCTCGAAAAAAGTTACAAAAGCTTTTATTGAAGATAAAATGTCTAACGATGCAAATTTTCACCGGGAAAACAGGTATTTTAATGACTGCAATATTTTTGACTTTTCGTTTGACAGACCAACTGGCAGGTGTTTGCGCCATTTTCTTACTATTTGCAGCGATTGAAAGAGATAGCCGGTAATTTGAAAAGGTCTATTTGACATTACTTTTCATAATTTTTGTCCTTATCCATAGCAAGCTTTATTACAAAAACTAAAAAGTATATAATTTTTGAATTTACATATCTCGCTTATACAAAGGACTAATTTAATAATACTTGATGTGCTCGACGTAGAATTCAATTATCTTAAATTTTTATTTGAAGCATTTATTTCTAAAATCAAAATAAAACCATTTTATTCAAGACAAACTGTTAACTTCAGGTAATATATCACTTCCGAGTAACCTATTTTAACCATAATCTATTATGTGATTCTCAAAGGCATAAAAGTCTTATATACCAAATTTGAAAAGTTTTGGATTATATTTTAAAATAGTTTTCATTAAAATTTATTACAGGCTTCAAGCAAAGTACCACTTCTGGAAATTATGTAATAACCAAAAAGAGAGGTACACAGATATTATTCAGTACTAAATACAAAATTTCAAGTATCTACGGATTACCGTTTTCGAGTTACGTACGTACGTACCCACGTCACGACGAAATTAGTCAAAATGGATTCAGGGATGGTCAAAATAGATATTTCCGTTGAAATCTACAGGGAAATAAAGATGAAATGGATCGGTTTCTTTGTCGGTGAATGTATATCCGAAATAATGAATTTAAATTACAGTGACAGTATTGTCAATAACGAGCATCATTTTAAAATTAGTCCAAACAATATGAATTTTTGAAAGACGAGTGTGTTACACTCTAAGAAATATCGTCCGTGTAAAGTAACCAAATCGATTGGTGAAGTAATTTGGTGTTAATTTTAACACATAAATAAGTACATTTTCCGTCCGTGTTAAAAATACGGTTTAGTTAAATTTTGTCCGTGTTATTTTAATAAATTTCAAATAAGTTAACCACATATGGAGTAAATAAGATATATTACTCAAAAATATGGTTACTTTTATTTACCAACAATTTTTTGAGTTACTTATGCTCAACCTAGTGTACATTTGCACAATACGGTGCTGGAACTACACTATATTTCGTTAAATGTAAAATAACACTTAACGCTGTTAATATGACATGTATTTACTACAAGCAGCGATCAAATCAGCACCAATTTGTGGTGCAACTGTGACTGTGATATGTGATATACATATTCTTAGTTTGATCTGTGAGATGTACGAACGTGTTTATTGCTACAGAAGTGATATTACATACTTCAAAGTGGATATACCATGTGATATAAAAATAAATAGTTCTAATTGAATTTCATGTGGTTTTTTTATACCAACTAACTTCCTCGTGCCAGAAATTATTGAGTCTTTGGATACAATATATTTTGTTTACACTCTATAGCCACTAAAATTGCAAAATTAGATGTGTCTGAAATGACTTTAATATTTTTTAATATTTGTTTGGACAAAGAACCATATGAAAGCTTTCATGTTCCGAGTTCCGATGGAAATTATATTATTAACATATTTTTGTACAACACATATATTAGCCAAATATAAGATTTATTTACTTATGTATTTTAATTTTAATAAAATTATATTATTTATATTTCAATGATATCCTTATTTACTTTATTTAACACATATTCTGTAAAAAAATACTCAAATACGAGTAAATGAATACACCAAGAGGTGTTACTGAAACGCGTACTTTACACTATTTAGTGTAGAAGGTAATTAACTCGTACACTTAGTTAAAATACGAATTTCAGTGTAAATTTTAACACGCACTCATATCTTTAACTAGAAATTTTGTGTTAAATATTAAACCAGATTCCAGTGTACTTTTTAACCAAACAGATACTTTGTTAAAATTACACGTAATCTGGTGGACCTCCTGGAACCAATTTTAGTGTTAAAATTGGTTAAAAATTTCTTAGAGTGTATACCCATACTTATCGCGCGCCCGTCTCATTCGTGCAAATGTTAAAAATAAATGTGTCACTTTGTTAATTCGTTCATGATTAGGGATCGACCGATATGATTTTTTGTGACCGATACCGATATCGGCCGATACCGATATACTCATATCCGATATCGGCCGATACCGATATATCGGCCATAAAATTTTGTCGTAAATTTTTTGCTGTATAAATGAGGTAAAATTGATTTATAATGATATACTGTTACCGTTACACGCATTAACCATAAATAAATCACAAAAAAATGCAGAGCAAATGCAAAAAAGACATTTTTTTTCAAACGTCATAGAAATGGCATTTTTGTGACTTAATTCACAAGGTAGAAGCTTTATTTCTATGCCGTTGGAAATTTCTACGCCGGCGGAGTAGAAATAAAATAAATAAATATGCATAGAAACTACATAGAATTAGCGAATAAAAAGAAAAGTAGTGCGTTTGAAAAAAAATTTAATGTTTCATTCGGAATAAAAGTGTCTTTGTGTGCCTCGCATGCAATTGTCCGACTCGCTTCGCTCGTCGTGCAAACTTCCATGCTCGCCACACAAAGTATCACTTTTACTCCTAATAACACAATATACTATTTTCCATTGATGTATAAAGTTGCAATAATATATTTAGCACCACCGCCAAGTAGTGTTGCTAGTGAACAGATATTTTCTTCATCTGGAAATGTTTATGAAAGCACAAGAAATCGTCTAACTCCGGAAAGAACAGAAACCTTAATTTTGTTACATAACAACTTGCCAAAATTTAACTTTAAATATTAATTCGTTTAACTAAGTGTGTAACTTTACTTCTACATTTTTAATGACTTTTTTGCTAAATTTTGAATAAGAATAAATTTGATTTGTTTTTTATTTAGTATTTCTGTTTTAATTTCCTTTAAAAAATCCTTAGCAACTGAAATATTAAGCAATTTATATTTTTTTAGGCCGATACCGATATCGGCCAAGAAGACCGATATGGCCGATATACCGATACCGATATCGGTCGATCCCTATTCATGATACATATTTCCTTGATCGGGCGTCTTTAAAAATGAAACTATAATTTTCTTTTTACATAAAAGCATTCTTGATACATTTCGATCCCACCGCATATATCGGGTGTTTAATTTTTTGTGACCTATAGGAAATACAATTTTATTTTTTTATTTCGCTGCAAGTAAAACAAAACATATTCATTTATTGATTTAAACCTTCTGTTCATGTAATAAACCTAAATTAAGACTGACGTTTCTAACATATTTACGGAGTGCCCTGAGAAATAAAACAAATTTACAAATCAATAAAGAAATAATTCGATTAATTAGTATCAAGTGTAGCTTTAAATTAGAATGTATTTTTGTATGAATAAAGAAATCTCAATAACAGAATTATTGTTGTAATAATATTTTATTTTATTAACTAACTGACGCACAATTAAATTTGTATTTTCTGTTACACACCAAAGGATATTCATTTGTTTTCATTAAATCTATTATAGCCTAAATTCACTTCATGATGTCCTACGTTTATATATCTGCAGTTATTACATAGTTTTACGACAATTCCAGTTTTATTAAATAAATATATTATTTCTGCTATCGAATTTCTAGCAAAATGCCATTTTACACACTGAACTTTTTCATTTGATGTTAGTCTGTCCATTTTAATAATAATGAAATGAACCAAGGTATAAAAATAATTTAATAATTAAATTACACAAACGTTTGAAGTATAACATCATGGACAAAACAGTAAACAGTTCTTATGGCACTCTGTTAAAAGGTTAAAATGTCAATTTTAATTTACGTCTATTTCGTGAACAGAACGTTAAATATAGATGGAGATATAGTTTTTAATTGAAACATATTTTGTATTTACACTTTCACTGTAAAATCAATAGGTCAAAACAAGGGGATAGTCACGCTCTGAAATTTTGTACACCCTAATTCCCACAATGAGTATTTCCTATACGGAATACCTCTTATTTCCCAATATTTCCTACATTTCCTTGATATTACCAGTATTTTCTACGGAATACCTCTTATTTCCCAATATTTCCTTAGGAATACCTGTAATTCCTATTTAATATTTCCTTCTTAATTCCCAACCCTTCGAAATTCCCAAATATTTCCCAATAATTCCCGTATTTCCCTGATATTACCTGGTAATTCCTGTATTTCCCTAGTAATTTCTGTATTTCCCTAGTAATACCTCAAAAGCCTAACGTAATTCCTTCTAATGTACACCATATTTCCTTCGTGACTACCCTCTCGGTCAAAACTAACATTGTTTCCTAAAGGTCAAGAAAAAGGAGACACACGGTTTAATTTTTTACCTCCCGCTGCCCTTGGCAAGGGAGATATAGGGATCGTGCTAAAAATTGCATATCGAGATTTTGGTAAATGACCACATTTTAAGGTCCGTAAAATCCAATTTTAACATTTTCACGTGTGTGTGTGTGTGTGTGTGTGTGTGTGTGTGTGTGTGTGTGTGCGTGTGTGTGTGATCATCCACTCTAACTCAAATACTATCATTCAGGAAATTTTGAAACCTTGTATTTCTACCTTATTCTAATATGGGAAGGCCATTAGATTTTGGTGTACATCAGATAACCGGAAATGGCACTTTACTTGAACCTCAAAATAGATTTTCTTCGAAAAATACCACCAAATGTTATTTTTTCAAGATTCGTGTTATTATAAAAATTAAAGTTTATTAAATTTTCAACAGATTTGCATAAATACCTTTTCTATATATTTTATGGATAAATTTATAAAATTATCAACAGAGAATTTATTTTAAAATGCAACATACGAGTATGGTTCATCATTTCCATGGTTATTCATATTCACTACTGTCAAAAATGGCAGCAATGTAATATTTGTCTATTTTAAAATGCAACATTATAAATAGTATTGCAGCACAGGAGATACCTCCAGAACACGTCACAAATGGTGTCAATTCGTTCTACGACCGACTAGGATATTACCTCAGTGTGAACATTTATTACATTAAAATTATTAATATTTGTAAGCCAAAGTTTATTAAGATGTGTTACATTAAATTTTTAATTTAATATAATTAATACAAAACTACAAATTTTGTATGTTGCATTTTAAAACGGACAAATATTACATTCCTGTCATTTTTTGACAGTAGTGTGTTACCATGGAAGTGATTAACCATATGTTGCATGTTAAAATAAATTCTCTGTATAATTTAAATCCCGGAGCCTACGCTTTAAACAAACAAAACATAGACATAGTTGTATGGAATGGATCATAATACAGTTTCCGCAATAACTAAATATGTAAGTATGTAGGGGAGACCGGTGTCAATTGTAACAGGTGTCAAATATAACAAGGGTAGGTAACAGGGCCATCTTTTCGAAGTAGATTAAAACGCGCTTGCAGAGTGAAGCAGAAAGAGTCATAGCTCTTTGGTATTTAGTGTAAGTACATACGCGCAAATACGGCGTCTGTTTTTGACGAATGTCTATAAATCGACAAAAAAGTAAATACAAGTAGTGACACACATTGTTTCTAAAACACTATAAGTGCTCTGCTCGGAAATATTTCAAGTTAAGGATCAGTTTGTGAGTTATATCTGCTTTTATTTTTCATTAAAAAACATTTCGAATTATTACCTAATAAATACAAAAAAGCAAATAATATCTTTAAAAGTTAAGCGGTGTCAGTTGTAACACATGCCACGGTGTCGATTGTAACGAGTTTAATAATTAAGTACAGTATTGATCATGATAAAAATTACAAGAAAAAACCACTGCTATCGAAAACATAAAAGAAGAAGAGCAAAAAAACGAAAAACACTTCCGAAAGTAACAGTCGCAGATTACTCTTCAGATGGCTCCGATGAGGAACCTCTCTGATATGTATTGGCCCATATTTTTTGAGTACAGGAGATTGGTTGCAGTGGCGAAAATGTAAAATCTGGATACCGGGCAAGTTAAATTGTACGAAGAAAGACCTATTTTATGTTTACCTAACCTGCAATTTCGTTAGCGACTAAAGGCATTGGACAAAATGGTCCATATCACCAACAGAATATATATTTTGTTTGCTTTTAGTTGAGTCATCTGAATTTTGTATTTTCTGAGGTAATAAATAAATGTTTATTTTTTCAATAATTTCTTCTTTTATCTGTTATTTTATCTTATTACATCTCTGTTAAAATTTGTTATAATTGACACTGGCCCTGTTACTATTGACACCAGTTAGGTGTCAATTGTAACATTTGTAATGCCTGACTAAAAATCCTTATACTTTTATATTTGTCACATTTTCAAATGTTTAAAATTCAAAATATTATTCACTAAGGTGGGAAGGTTCTCATATAGGTAATTTAAAAATTTCGAAATGAAACGTTAACTCGTGAAAAATAAAAATTTTAATTTTGTGACAATTGACACCGGTCTCCCCTATATTTAAATTAATAAAAATTAAATAGCGGGAGGTTTGGTGTTGGCCATATCAGATATTTTCTTTAAAGCATCTTGTGAATGCGTCACAAACATTTAATAAATCCCTAGCATACCTCGCCGATTAATTACTCCATTTCAATCAGGTTTAATAATGCTCAGCCGTAAATGAAGCTATCAAAATCTCACTCTTTATAAGGCCCTGCGAGTCTATCACATATCAATTACAAGTCGTCGGAGCATCGTTAAGCCGTCTCAAGCGTTCGTATCTCCCGTACGTGACATACTCGACTCGAATGAGATTGCGCGTATGGCAGTCGGAGATAAGTGATCTGCCCGCCGACGGATCTAGCTGCGGCTGTTAATTAGACGTGATGGGGCATAACTAGTGCTCTTTATGGGATTCAAAGCCAGGAAATGATGCTAGCAGCACTAAAGATTTCGACTTTATAGCTGGAATTGTTTATAAAGATTAGATGAGGCTGTGTTGGTCTATGTTTAGTTCAAATAATATTATAATAAATGCGGAAATGAGACAGGGAATTTTGCGGCAAATGGTTCAAAGTACAAGTCTATGTTTAACCTTCAACTACTATACTATCTACGATTTATTTCTTAAGTACTACTATAGAGGCTCCTTCGGATCCATTAACAAATTGTACGAGTATAATATTTAAATATTATGATTTCGAGAAAATATTTTTTTTTTTAAATCTCAATCAAACAATAGGATGCAAATAACAAGAATAGTTATTTAAGTTTTTAGAGCAGTAAGTGCTTCCTACCGGTTGATGATGATTTTGGAGATCGATGCGAAGTCAAGATCTCCAATACATCCCATACCGATAAAAGAGCATTTACTGACCGCAATACTTCCTACGTTTTTTGCACAATTGACGCACAAAATAAAAAAAAGATTTGTAAATTATTTTGACTTATTAAAAAAATCTGTTGTGGCCAGCACATTACTTTCCGTCAGTTCTATGTATTTTGTACAAATGTCATACAGAAAGTTCCTTGCACAACATTCAGTTGTATATAGTTTATATAAATTCCATACGAAAAGTTTCTAGCAAAAGATCCTATATTTCTAGTAAAATTATAACACAAACAAACATGTCAATTGCACTTGACACTGATACCTTTCAATCAGAATTTTCTTAATATAGCGGCTGTTTCCAAAGTTATAGCAGAGATGGCTAATTTATGATATTTAATTTCTTTATAATTGTTACCTTCCGTTACCTTTAGGTAAGGAAGGTATTGTTTTGGTCAAAAAATTCGATGATGAGTACTGAATGAATAAGCACGTTATAGGGGCCCTAGAATACGATTTTATTATTTTTACGATGATGTCTGTATGTATGGATGGAATAAAGTATGTATGTATGTGTGTCACGATTTTTTCGGATCGCATAACTCCAATACCACCTTTCGAAAAATTATGATTTTTTCGTATTTCTCTTCTTCACATGCAAATGAAATACCCTAATTTGAACATTTTTACAGTTTTTCTTGAAAAAACGCTGTTCAATATCATTTTTTCGTATTTAATGTTATTATAAATAATAAAGAACATTTTATTCTCTATGCGATTTGATTACATTTTATATTTTATTCAATAGATAGAGTTATTATAAAGAAATAAAATTTCATAAAACAGCCAGCTTTGCTATAAACTTGGAAACACCTTATATTAAGAAAATTATAGTATGTTTGTGTTTAATTTTACTGGAAATATAGAAACTTTCTGAATGGAATTTGTACAAAATACATAGAACTAACTTAAGATAATGTACTGGAAATATTCAATCTTTTGCAAGAAACTTTCTGTGTGGAATTTGTACAAAGTACATAGAACTGACGGAAGGTAATGTGCTGGCCACATCATCTTTTTCATAAAAAGTATAAAATGCAGTCAAATCGTATAGAATTGAAAATATTCTTTAATATTTATAATAACATTAAAGGTGAAAAAATTGTATTTAACGTCATTTTTTCAAAAAAAACTCTTCGGTTGACCAAATAAAACCAAAGCACACACGCACACGCATACACACGCACACGCACACGCGCACGTGCACACACACACACACACACACACACACACACACACACACACACACACACACACACACACACACACACACAGAGAGATAGAGAGACATCATCGTAAAAATAGTAAAATCGTGTTCTAGGGACCCTAAAACATGCTTATTCATGAAAAACTTACCACCGAATATTTGACCAAAGACATATCTTCCTTACCTATATGTGATGGAAGGTAAAAAAAGAGTTATTTTTAAAGTAAGCTTTGATGGTTTTTATTTACTTATCGCCTCGCCTCCTGACCGGTAAGTAATTATAATCACTTATCGATTTTTTATATTATTAAACCTACTGCCTTCCAAACCTTATTGGTAATCATAAATAAACGATCGTGCATAAGCTCGTAAATGCACTTTGGGCAAATTGCATGTATATATTTATGGCTGGAAGCTTGAAAGCTTGGCTTGGCTTGGTTTGACTTTAAATAAAGCTTGAAGAAACAAGCCTAGTAAACTTTAGTGTCATCAAGCTCAAGCCAAACCAAGCCTAACCTTTTTCTTGACATGCATTTTCAGGTCAAGCCAAGCTTTCGGCTGTCAACTAACTTGGTTGAAAACAAAATATTCAAGAGAATTGTTGGCGAGTTCGACAAAACCGTAATTTTATAGAAGTAACATACTTTTTCTATGATTCGGCAGGTTTATCTAAACTTGTAAGAAGTGGGTTTCCGAAAAGGACCAGAGTAAATTATAAGATATAAAAGTAATCCGACAAAGAGAATAGGTATTCTCATTTGAATGTCTCTTTGATTCAAATGTTCGTTGTTTATATGAGCAAAATTAATTAATATTCATTTCTGAGTGTGCTAATTTGCTTTTTATTCACAAATTTCAGTAATGACGACATATCCGAATCGTTTACCAAGCGTTTCTTATCGGACCCTCAACGCTTTATTGAAGATAGTGCCAAAGCACTTTTGTACTATTTGAAAAATAGAAATAATTATCGACTTCCAGTTTGATGCCGGTTGGAATCGAATCCGGTGAATCAGAAGCGATAAATTATTAAAATTGACGCTGTATTTATTATTAGTACATCACATAGTATGGGCATAACTATAAATATAATATTAATATTATTCAAATCAGATAAGAAATATCTTATTTTGTGAATTAAAAAATATAATTTATCATTTTAACGTTGAAGAGTATAAGGGTAGTCTTTGTAATCCAGAGATATCTTTTTACATTTTATTTGTCAAAAGACGTTTCGACTGTGAATACATTCATCATCAGTTCCAGTTAAACATTGGGTAATGAGACAGTTATAATTTACATATATTTACATTTTGTTATTTCAGATGACGAAGTTATACAAAATTTACAAAAATATACAACTACGAGCAAGACAACATTTTGAAGCCATCGCTTTATCTTGAACGTTTCAATGTCAGTATGGTAATATTACCGTACAGATATAGTTAATCTCAGTTAACAGCCTGCTTTTGTATTATGTAAACAAAGGTTTAATATCCTGAAACGGGTAAAATATTTTTAAAAATCGCTTCTGCTAATGGCGTGTTGGCATATGTAAACGCATATTTCGAGACTCTGGACAAAAATTACTTTAACCTGCGGACAGTGTGCTAGAAAATAATTACGTGAACAATGTGGTGGGGTATGAGATACCCTAAAATGTATATAAGGAATGTTATGGTGTGAAAATACACCAAGTAAAAAATACTTATAAGTCTGCTAGCTTGCTTACAATAAAATGAAAAGATAATGAACTCGTAGCTCGTAGTTTGATCACGGTTTTAACTAAAACGCGGTTTTAAGAAATGTCAAATTTGATTATTTAATATCAATAATAAATTATATTAAATTTATCAAAATATGATTTTAAAACAGAACATAGTTTGTATTCAAACAAATATTTAAAAAAAATTGTTCTTTAAACATAAGGGCGAAATTAAATATTGAAATTTGAATTTGACATTTCTTAAAACAGTGTTTTAGTTAAAACCGCGATCATACTACGAGCCATTGTGATTATATGTTTTATTTTAGAAATATATATAAAAGTTATAAAAACGGCATTTACTGATATGAACTTAATTCTTCCCATATCGTATATTTGCTGTTCTTGCTTGCAAGTAATTTTATAAATAATTTGGTGAAAGTACAGCTAAATATGATAAAATACAGAGTGGTCCTTAAGTACGTTCCGAAAGTTAGGGATATGATTGCTTTGATTATTTTATGAAGAAAAGTTCATATGAACTTATGTCCTAAACGGCATAGTTTCCGAGATACAGGGTGTTCAAGTTTCTATTTTTTTTTTTAATTTTTGTTTTTTTTGCGATAACGCTTTAAGGTATTTTATTGAAATCGAAGAAGCCATGAACAATGCAAAACAGCTTCATAAAAAAACAAAAAGTTTTGTTGACGCTGTCATAGCTTTCCAACTATTTTAGTGTTTCTCTAGATTTCTTTTTATAAAAGAATCGTTAAGTTTAATTAATTATTCCGAAAAAGTTTGTTTTTCATTATGCCTGATTTTACAAAAGCGGAAATAGTCGACATGCACTTTGTTTACGGTCTTGCTGATGGTAATGCAGAGCAAGCAAGGCGTATGTATCTCGAAAAGTACCCTCAACGCCGAATACCTTGATCAAAAACTTTCACAAATATTCATCTTCGGCTTCGTGAAACAGGGACTTTTGCAAGGGCTACTGATATAATTGGGAGGCCTGTAACAGTTAGGACACCAGAACTAGAGGAAGCTGTGCTGCACGAAATAGATGGACATCCCGAAACAAGTACCAGAAAGATTGCTTCTGCGCTTGATGTAAGTCATCAAACAGTTTTAAGAATTTTAAAAGAAAACCTGTTGTACCCGTATCATATTCAGCGTGTACAGGCACTATTACCACGTGATTTTCCGCCTCGCGAAAATTTCTGCCAATGGGTTCTTCAAAGAGTAGCAGAAAATCCTCAGTTTTTAAGTCAAGTTCTCTGGACCGATGAGGCCAACTGTTCCAGATATGCAATTCAGAATTTCCATAACAACCATGTATGGGCCGAAGCGAACCCACACGCGATAACGGAGGATCATTACCAACATCAGTTTTCGTTAAACGTTTGGGTTGGAATTATTGGAGAATTTCTAATTGGACACTTCGTTCTTCCACCAAGACACATATCGTCATTTTCTGTAAAATGAATTACCTGTGCTGCTTGAAGATGTGCCAATTATGACAAGAAATCAAATGTGGTTTATGCACGATGGTTCTCCAGCACACTTAGCTTAGCAGCACGTGAATATTTGGACAGAGTGTATAACAGTCGCTGGATAGGCCGGGGAGCGGTAGTACCAAATCGACAGTGGCCCCCTAGATTACCAGATTTAAATCCTTTGGCTTTTTTTCTATGGGAACACTTAAAATCATTGGTCTACACAACACCAATTTAGAATTGGGATGATCTAAGGAATCGTATAGTAGCTTCATGTGTGACAATCCGCAATACCCCTGGTATTTTTGAACGTGTACGCCAATCTATAAGAAGAAGAGCAGAAGCATATATTACGGCCGATGGTGGTCATTTTCAGCAATTACTTTGATTTTTTTAATTACTTAATTTCACTGTTTTTCAATTTGTGATTTTTTCTGTAACTTAATTTTGCATTTTTAACTCTCGCTAAGAGAAGTATTGGATTCATGCTAAAAATCGCATATCCAGATTTTAGTGAATAAGCACATTTTAAGGTCCCTAGAATCCGATTATAACATTTTTACGATGATGTCCGTATGTGTGTGTGTGTGTGTGTGTGTGTGTGTGTGTGTGTGTGTGTGTGTGTGTGTGTGTGTGTGTGTGTGTGTGTGTGTGTGTGTGTGTGTGTGTGTGCGTGTGTGTGTGTGTGTGTGTGTGTGTGTGTGTGTGTGGATGTGTGTGTAGATGTTGAATCCACGATATCTCAAATACTATAAGACTTAAGACATTTTTAACTACGGATTCCTCAATCTAACAATAATGGGAAGAGTCGAGTCAGTTTTGGTAACAATTGGACAACCGGAAGTAGTAGTTACAAGAAAAAAATCATCTAAATATTATTTATCAAAAATTTATGTAAATACTTATATTAAAGAACGTTAAATTCTTTATTCGATAAATATAAATTCATTATTATATTTCTATAGATTCAGAGATAAAGAAATGCATATAAAATAATTTGATGTAAAAATTCTTAGATTAAACTACTTCAAGGCAAGAAAATCAAATGTTTGTAATTCACACATAAATATCACTGTCAAAAATATTTGTGTGCCACTGTCAAAAATATTCGTACATCATTATGAAGATTATAAAAATAAATAAAAAGTCAACAACGCAAAAGAATATAGGTACCTACAAAAGAATATAAAAGGAATTTGCGAAAAAATGACGAATAAAAGAAAAAGAAAAGGAAAGTAGAAAAAAAATTCAGGATATGTATTGTATAATTTATATTAAAATAATTATTTTGTAGTGAGACATGAATATATGTATTTGTATTTAAAAATAATTTCGTTTTATGCGTACAACCAGGTAATATATCTGGCGAAACATACATGACACTGACATGCGTATTTTGAAAGTTATACATCAATTAAGTAGTCGTGGGACATGTTATACCCCACCACACTGTATGAGGGTTAAGGGAAGTATCTAAACACTTGAGCATCGTTGTATAAAGAGCACTGCGATAAGAGGTGTATGTAGCTGAACAATAATAAAAAAAATGTTTAAAATATTATTCCATTAAGTTGCATGTAGGATTATCCTCCTACTCTCATAGGTATATATTAAAATTAATAAAAATTAAATGGCGGGAGATAATACGCTGGCCACATGGAATTTTTTTATTGTTCTTAATTTATTTATTCTCTTCCGGCCGTATTTCTTAAACTACAATAGCATATCCTTGCAAATGCATAAAACTTTATACTTCAAACGGGTCGTAAACGTTAACATATAATTTAAACAACTTGCAATAAAATAATAATGATCAGCAACAGCAACCTATTATCTTGCTCGGACTTTTTCCATAGAGAGCCGTTTCTTTTTCAGCGAATTACATTACTTTAATTGTGTAAAAAGTTGAACATTTAATAGAAAGTGTTTTTACTGCGCCTCTTCTGCGAGCTTAAGACTCTACCAATGATTTATGGTAATTCAATTCTCAGTTTTGTTGTAGTAAAAAGAAAATTGTTCTATCATTTCTATTGTAAAAACAATTGCCTTTAAATTTGTTTCGCTGTGTAATTGCCAATCATTATTTCTAAGTTAATTTTATTGAAACTATAAAATTAAATTCCTTGTTAAAAAATCTATTGTAAGCAGCATATTTTTACCTTCCGGTACCTTTAGCACAGTATAGAGAATATGCAGTAGCGACACTTCGCTGATTTTCATTCCAACCAAGTTCACTCTATCATAAATTTAAAATACATTGTCCGGTACAATATACAACAAATAGCTTTATGTATTATAAATATGAACAATAACAAAAATCTTGTGTACAACACGTAAAGTATATTTTTTCTTATTTGCACAAATAGCTATTTTTATAATATATATTTTTATCTTGGTGATAGAAATATATTTTTTTAAATAAAAGAGTTCACTTCTTACTTGTTTACGCATGCACCTAAAGTGAGAAAAAATTACAGAAGAACGAAAACGTATAACAATTGATGATTTGGAAGCAACTATATACTTGGTTATTGTTTATATTTCTTACTTTAATACAAGTATTTTTGTAAATATGTAATATTTATAATAATTATTTTTTGTTTAGTACCTACAATGGATTTGATGTATAAAACTTATTTACATATTTGTTATTGGTTATTGTTTATATTTATTAGTATTTATAAATATTTGTTACTTGTTTATTATTTAAATATTTATTACTTTCATATATACAGGGTGTAAATGAAATAAGTGCAATAAATTTAACCAGTAATATAACTCATCGAGAGCAACAATATTTCTTAATAACTTTTTCTCGAAATCGCATATTTTTTTAGCATTTTTACCACCCCGTAAATTGACGAGTCGTTCCAAATATTTTTGTGATAATTGAATGCAGTAGCAATAGCTATGAAATATTTTGTTTTACTAATTGACAGTCCTGTTAATTGTTGCAATTAAATTTTGACATTAGTAATAAACTTGTTTATAAGGTAAAATTCTGTCAAAATGCGAGTACACAGACATTGTAATTAATTACCTATGGTTTATTTATTTATTTTTTTACTCGTATCTGTACTACATTTTACTTGACATCACGGTTGACATAAAGACAGTGTCATGGAGTTGCCAACGCATTTACACGGAGCATTTCCAAATCATCACCAAATCATTCTGTTCTTAATATTCGCACATTTGTTAATCTTACATCTTTATCACATCACAATACGGAGTGTCACATATGACAATTTTAAAAAAAGCAACATACAATACACATCTCGACAGACGAAAATGCTGTAAAAATTTTCATTAATAAATGTTTGGGGAACAATAAATGGACGATAAATTATTGGTTCTCATGTACCTCTTTTAAATAGACAAACGTTTGGACTTACATTTTTTTGAATAACGTATTTAAACTATTATGATTTGTCGACGATAAATAATCATCTAATAACCTAATAACTATGCTTTTGCTCTTCCTCTCGTTACCTCGTCCCTCCTTTTCTTCCTCTATTCACAGGTGATTAAAAGCCTGTTTTAATACACAACTTTATAACTTTGTTATTCAAAATTTAAATTTATTTATTTTAAAAATTGAACTATTACGTATTAATTAATAATAATGTTATTTCCCTTGAATCGTTTATTAATTACTGTGACTGTAACTTGAACCGATAACAGAAAATTTTTGAGCTCTTTGTATCCCACTTGAATACGGCAGCAGCCATTTGTTCTCCATGGGCGGGTAACGAAATATGCAGCAAATCTTTAAAGAATTTTAACTCAAAATCTAAAAGACTTAGAAAAAAAAGTTATTAAAAAATATTGTTGCTCTCATCGAGTTACATTACTGGTTAAATTTAATGCACTTATTTCATTTACACCCTGTATACTATTTATATTTATCTTGTGTTTAGTACTAAGAATGGATTTATTATTACTTTAATACTAGTATTTTTATAAATATATAATTATTAATAATAATAAGATTTGATATATACTATTTATTACTACTATTTAATTATTTATTATTATTGGCTTTAACTATATTTTTTTACATATTTATATTTCACTATTATCTATTTTTACCATATTACACTTTATGATTTGATATTAAATAACAAATATTAAATATATATTTTTATGTTTTCTTCAAATTTCGCGCTCCCCATTATTACCTCCTGCACGCCGAGCAGCCTGAAACGAAACATCAAAGGTTCCGACAAGAGTGTCGCTACTGCTTGTATTCTCTATACTGTGCCTTTAGTAGGTACGAGGTCGTGTTAAACATTGCATATTGCTAATTTTTTTAGGAACATACATATTTTTCAAGAAAAACAAATACATTTTTAAAATAGCCTAATAATAGGGCAACTTCGCCCTAATTTAATCGATGTATCTCAATCGTAAGACTCGAAAAACAGGCTCAGGGTTTCTAAAAATTATGAATGATATGAAAAATGTCATGGATGACAGTGCACCTTCATATACACGTACTACTGTCAAAATCTATGCAGCCGATTTTATGCGTAGTCGCACCATCTTAGAAAAGCTTTCGGCGAGACGAGGGTTGCGTTAGTTAATTGTTGATTAAAAATGCATTCGAGTGCATGTTGCGCAAGACTTTTTGACGCGTTTTGATAAATACGACGGAATTTTTCTGTCAGTTTGGAACCACAGATGAGACGCAGATTCATTATTATCCTCCAGAGTTAAAAGAACAGTCCAAACAATGAAAACATAGTGAGACTCAATTACCAAAAGAATCAGTTTCATCCGTTCGAAATAGAGGTGGGTCGTACTCGTATGATTCGTACCTTTGGTACGAATCTTTTCAGTGATTCGAATGGTACGAATCCAGCAAAAATAAATGATTCGTACATTTCGTGTCGTCATTGTAATCACCGTATAATAAGAGTGTAGGAACGAAATACGGTCGACCGCGGGCAGCGGGCAGATACGAATGAATCCGATGGTACCGGTATTGCAATGTGATGCGAATGCGATACTGCGCGCACTGATTCACAGAGATGCGGACGCTCATATACGAACGTGGGAATTCGGTATCGGTATAAATAAACTAAAATATTTTTTAAACCAAATTAAAATAATATTTATTATAGGTATTTTATTATAAAATAATAATCATTATGACATTAAATATTAAATAAAACATGACAAAATAAATATATAAGTATATAAAAGCAAACAAGTGTAACGTATAATATGGCTAATAATTGCGCATAGGAACTATGAAATAAAAATGAATAAAATAAATAGCAAAGAAATAAATACAAAAAAATTTAATATTTACATGTCTTGCATTAAAATTTATGAACAATAGTTGTGAAACTTTACTTGCACTTAATCTTGAGCGTTTTTCTTCAACTGTTAGACCCCCTTGGATTGCGCGCGATGCGATATGATGCGAATGTATGAACGACATGTAAGTATCGAAGCGGTGTGGGAGTGAGGAAGGAAAGCGGTACGAAACTACGAAATGCTGCGGCCGGCGGTAGCGATACGAAATGAACGAATCCTTTGATACGAATCTTTTCTTGATACGGATTCGTTTGGTACGAATCACTAAAAAGATTCGAATCGCCCATCTCTAGTTCGAAAAGTTATGGCATTACTTTTTTGGGACGCTAAAGGATATTTTTAATTATTGGCTATCTTCCAATTGCTCAAACAATTATTAGAGAATATTATTCAAATCTTTTTACTCCATTAATAAATTAGCAAACAAGATCTGGATTGTCCAAAAAGAAAGACATTTTTCTTCATGATAGCGCACACTCCTCATGCTGATAAAACAACTTTTCCCCATCCTCCTTCTTCTTGATATTTGAATCTTTGATCAGAATCATTTCATATTTTAACGTGTGAGCCCCGCTGCTACGCTGAACAAGCATCTAAGTATAGCGATGACGCAATCGCGCTAGCAGCCGGGTTACGTAAACAAACAAGCCGCGACGTGTTTAATTACTTCCGGTCGCCTGAACCTTTTGTGTTCATTGGTATTATGCGGTCGAATATTCTAGAGCTCTCTGGAAGTTAATGGCAGTTGTATAAAAGGGACGGAGTTATGCTCGGGAGTTAGTTAGTTACATGAGGAGACATATAGAGACATTTACATTGAGTGTTAGTGGAACACAGCAGTATCGTGGGGAGCGTATGCAATATAGTGTCGAGTGGAGGACTCGGGAAGTTACTGGTTAACTGGGATAGCTGTGGATGTGAATACTCGGTAGTGTTGACGAGTATTGGGAAGCTATAGTGTACAAGGGCAGTAACGGCGAGTAGGGATGTTACTGGTATACCAGGATAACAGTGGGAGTAAATACTCTGTAGTATTGGAGAGTATTGGGGAAGCTAGGTATACGAGGACAGTAATGGCAAGTGGAAGTGGATACTCGGCAGTGGTGTTGAAGAATTGTGGCATATGCACAGTCGGTGATACTGAGTCTGTGGAAGAGAGAGAATTACATAAATAGAGAGATAATGGGGTGAAAAGTGTGACTTCTGTCCGAGCAGTTGAATATACAGACACTGTTGAGTCAGTTGAGTATAAAGACGCTGTGGAGGTTGGTAGGCGGACAGTTAATTAGTTACACAAATAAACACTGACATAAATAGTCAAAATAAATAATTAGTAAGATCGTATAAATAAGTAGTTGTGTTAATTGTTAAATAAATAAATAGTGTTAGTGTTATCTAGTTAATTATAGTTTTAGTCATTAATTGTTTAATATTAGTAATAATCATTTTCATTTTAATAAACACTTATTTTAATTAATAATAATTGTCTAATACCTACACTTCACCCAAATAAATGAAAACGTTACAATATTATGTACCTAGTAAAAATTTAACAATTATTTGTTTTAAGTTTTACAATTTTCTCAAATTTATGTATTGTTTAAAGTAATTAATATCTAATAATGAGCAGGACGTGATGTACTATTAACTATTATCATGTTCAATATGATGGCTTGATATTTTGCCGGGCCACTTTTTTATTTACAAAAAAACTTCCATGTTATATTTCTATGTCAAGGTTCGCTTGGAACACCCGGTATGTATGTGTGGTTATTGAGTGGGTGAGCAAATGAGTGACGTCAGAAACAACCCGAAGCGGGGATACTTTTTAACAAAATTATTACTGAAAATTAATAGGTTTGTTCTCTGCTTCGCGGTGACAATCTCTTATGGAATAATCCCTAATTTATAGTAGTTACTTCAATCTTCGGACTGGTCTGATTACGATTAGTACGTGATCAATATACTAATTTTGTATCAGTTCACGGTGTTTCACGAACTCACAAAATTTTCGTACCGCGAACAACTATAATGAAATGTATTTATTTTAATTAATACAATCTCTGGATGTGTACCACAAATTAGTAAATATAGAAATTATAAAATAAAAATAAAACACATAAATTAATAACTTCTTATCGATTTCGGTGTATTCACCATCTTCAAAGAAATTATAAATATAAATAATGAAATATTTGACATAATAACAAATGATAAAATACAAAATATATAAAGTAGATATAAAATTATTTAATGCCCGGTTTTATAAACATCGAATAAATTGCTGAGTTATTACTTTGAAAGTAAATTTAATTGACGAGTAAATAAAAATGTCTGTTTTATAAAACAAGTTACAGAGTAAAATCACTACTTGCTGAGTAAATATTGTATCCTAGTGATTTACCGACAGAGACATGACATCTGTAATTATTTTGTGATTTTTGCATATAAATATTTTAATATTTTCTATTATTATATACATTTAATATTGTTTTTCACTATATTAAGAGCCTATAGGCCAGAGTGGTAATAAAATTTAATTTTTTTATGAATTTGCAACTACAATTTTAACTGGGGACAAGGAAAAGAGCCTCCATGAAGAGTGTGTGAATACCGTGGTACACTTAAGCTACGGTTTCTTATACCGGCTAATCTTTCCACTACTGGAGCATAAGAGAGATTGATAAAACCAGGATAAAACATTACAATAAGAATAGTAATAGACGGTATCCGTTAAAACCATTACTGACGATAATGTTAATCTCCAACTGAAGATGATCTATTCCAAGCAATGTGCCGCAGAATGTTTTAATAATATTGTATTCTGTACGTTCCTGACACGAAATAAATCCAAAAGTTAAAATAGAAAATAAAGTGTGTCTTAAAGTGCCAGGTGTCAACTAACATGGAAAAAAGAGAGAACGGGGAAATAATTACACAGAAATAGACAGCAAATATATTGGATATAAATAAATAAATGTAAAAATAATGCAAGAGATGAAATTTATAGGTAATGAATTTAACTTAATTAATGTTGATGTGTCAAATTTATTCTACAGAATAAAATTTACTTCCTCGAAAATCGGTGGAGTAATTTATTCTGTAGATTTACTTAGCAATTATTTTTATTCTTGCTTTATAAAACGAATATCTCTGGAATAAACTATTTTACTTTAAGAGTAAATTTTACTTTGCTAGTAATTTACTTATCCATCTTTTATAAAACTGGGCATAAATCCATAATTTAATTAATTAATTTTTAAAAAATTCTAAATTGAATACAATAAAATATAATAATATAGAACTGAAAATATAATTAAAATTAAAATATAATACATTTAATAAAATATGTAATTTATAAATACTATAATTTCATATGTCTCTAGCCATGTCATTTAAAAACCTTTTGATAATATATGTAAAATTTTTAAATTATTTATATCGAAATTATGATTTAAACTGTTCATATGATATGCTACATACGAATCCATTTTATTAAGTCTCCATGAACGAAGATGTTCTTGAAACCTCAATCCAAAAGAACGACCAGTTTGACCTATGTAACAATAATTACAATCCTTACATGTTATTTTATAAACACTTGTATTTTTAATTTTCTCATTATTTTTTAATTTATTATTTAATAGTATGTGTTTGAAATTGTAATTATTATAAAATGCTGCTCTAATATTATACTTTTTAATTTCATTGTTTATTTTTATGCTTGGTTTGCCAATAAAATTTATTTTCTTGTATAATATTTTTGATGTATCATTTGGTTTATTGTATATGAATTTTGATATAATAAAAAAACAACAACAACCTTTAATTTAATAAATGAAGTAACTATAATGAAACTGTGTGTGGTGCTCAAACTAGTCAGGGTTCGCTAACGCGAACAAACCTATTAAATTTCAATGGCATAGTCATGGTAAAAATCATAGACACCATTTCTGTAAAAAATCTATATTATATTTTAGAGATGCCTTTATTTGTAGATTCATAATAAATGAGTCGCCGTTTATATTTTTCGTATTTGATTGATAGATAGAAAAAACGATTAAATGAGGAAATTTATCTGATAAATATGGTGGCAGTTGAAAATAGAATACACTTTAATAATCTTAAATAATCGATTTAACCAGCAATCCACCACAGCATCGTGTAACACGTAACACTTTCCATTATTCCGTGAACTAATTTCTGCGCACTTAACCTTTGTTGCTGTCGGTTGCAGACACAACACTCGGTGTACGTTACACCGCAGAATTTTTCACATTCTTTACTCATATGGCACCGGACGCCAGTGCCGTAACTAGGGCGTGGCAAAGGTGGCGCACGCGCAGAATTCTTAGGGGCGCAAAATTTCAATCATTTATATGGTTTTAGATCAAATATTTCTAAAATCTATTTTCTAAATTTAGCAAATAATTATCTACAGATAAGCCAATCGGCAAGGTGTTTATTGTGGAAATAATTGGTGACAAGCTGGCTTAAATTTTATTCTCTTTATTGGTACCTCTAAAAAGACATGCTAATTTTGCACCCTTTAGCGACTCCAGAATTTGCCGCCATCTTGGGTCAAAGGTGCAAAAAATGAGTTTTGGCCATTTACAGGAATACAAAATTAAAGCTCGTAATTTCCTGTACGTAAAAGGGTTCTTACATTTTTTGCCTAGGATGAACTCTCAAAAAGTTGTTATAAAATAGATAGCCAGAATAACAATTTATGATATAAATTTAAATTACTCAAAAAAATTAACAATATTAGGTATTTAATACTTATTATATATCTTGTTTTATTTAAGCCATTCAGTATTATAGACAGAGCTGGGCAAAGTACCGGAAAGTAGTATTTGAACTACAAGTATCAAGTATATCTTGATATTCCTAATTGTACTTGAAATACGAGTACTTTTTTTAGTTTCTAAAGTACTTGAAAATACCAAGTACATGAAAAAGTACTTGTAAATTTGGATAAAAATACAAGTACTTTTTCAGATAATTGATATTTTTCTGATTATATGGACCTTAAAATGTGATTATTGACAAAAATTTCAATATGCGATATTTATTTAATTATTTAAAACAAGAGCTCCTCGCTGGGACTGTCGTATCACATAGCGATCTCATGACGTTAAATTGACGTCATATAATCGCCAGGCGATACGAGAAGCTATACCGAGATGTTAGAATAATGTCATGCGATCGCCAGACGATACGGCAAGACCCAGCACTGTAATTGGGTAATACAAACATTGTAATTTATATACAGTATGCAGATTAGAATTAATTTATTTATGCCAAAAAAATTACAAATATATCTTTACTTTCATATTGTCGCTGAAAATATATTTATTAATGAAATTCACATGATTATGTACTTCAGGAATAACATCACATCACTGCAAAAGAAACACTGACAGATAAACAATTCTCATAACATTGTTAACTTTTAAATTATTCATCGAACTTCAAATACATTTAAAATACTTCAAGTACATTTAAAGTATTTCAAGTATTTAAAAATACTTCAAATAATTTTCATAGTACTTCAAGTATTTTTCCAAATATTAAGTACCAAGTACATGTGAATGTGAATGTTGACTTACTTTATCAAGTACGAAGTACTATAAATATAAAGTACTTCAAGTACAGTACTTGAAGTACTGAAAGTACTTGCAAGCCAAATGAAGTACTTTTCTTGCAAGTATTGTCCAATTCTGATTATAGAGAATTGGGCTTAGTTTTGAACTCTCTGATTGGTTGAAATTGGAGACAAGAAACAAATTTACCCAATGTAATTTCGGCTACTTAAAACTGGCGCTAATGCGAGTGCCATCTGCTGAATGGCTTAAATGGAACAGAGTGTAGACGACTTTTCGGATGAGTGGTTACTAACAACTTAAACTTATATGAAATTCTTCTACAATAGGTTTAGATCATTTCATCTGAAATTTCGACACGTATTAAATACGTAATATTGTTTATCTTTAATCGTATCAAAATTTTAGATTAAAATATGAGAACTAAGCCGATTTACAGATGTTTTAAATATTAGAAAATGTTCATGTAAGTTTAAGTTGGTAGTAACTCGCGAACCGCTCATCAGAAGTTTATTTTTTTATTTTCTTCATATGTAGGGGCGCAAATAAATTTTTTGCCACATGCGCTCAAAACCCTAGTTACGGCTCTGCCTGACGCGGGCGAGTGTGAGTGTGAGTACTTTTTACCTTATGATACTCAAACTACAAGAGCATGTATCACGTATCATATTATACGTATAGCGTGTAAGCACGTGTGAAATCTAGCATATTCGAAGTAAATGGAATAAAGATGATTGAACAAGGATATTAAAAAATGGAAAATATTTAATATAAAACTATAATTATTGATGGTATACCCCTATCTATTTCATGCGTCTTGCATGGTGTTCTTGAGAATTATAAGTGATAAGAAATCGGTTAAATTTAACAATAAAATTTTATGTTATTAGGAGTAGAAAGCGGTCTTTTTGTGGTGAACCCAGCTATTGCGGCCGAGGCGCCAGCCGAGGCCTGGCAAGCTGGGTAAAACACAAAAAGGGCGTTCTACTCCGAATGACATATACTATTTTTTCTTCAAGCGTTTCAAATAATTTTTTGACATTTTTTTGGAATTTTTTTATTTGTAAAATTTGCAATTTTATTCAAAGCTGGCTGTGTACACTACAAAACACAAACGATTCAACTGTCAAATAACAATTTTCAATATGATCTGTGTTGCTGTGGCTACTGCCGCCGCAATCGGTGAAAGAACCTACCCAGCTTAGTGAATAATATTTTGAATTTTAAACTTTTGAAAATGTGACAAATATAAAAGTGTAAGGATTTTTAGTCAGGCATTACAAATGTTACAAATGTCACGTAACTGGTGTCAATAGTAACAGGGCCAGTGTTAATTGTAACAAATTTTAACAGTGATGTAATAAGATAAAATAACAGATAAAAGAAGAAATTATTGAAAAAATAAACATTTATTTATTACCTCAGAAAATACAAAATTCAGATGACTCAACTAAGCAAACAAAATATATATTCTGCTGGTGATATGGGCCATTTTGACCAATGCCTTTAGTCGCTAACGGAATTGCAGTTTAGGTAAACATAAAATAGGTCATTTTTCGTACAATTTAACTTGCCCGGTGTCCAGATTTTACATTTTCGCTACTGCAACCAATCTCCTGTGCTCAAAAAATATGGGCCAATACATATCAGAGAGTTTCCTCATCGGAGCCATCTCTGCGATTGTTACTTTCAGAAATGTTTTTCGTTTCTTTGTTCTTCTTCTTTTATGTTTTCGATATTTCGATAGCAGTTGTTTTTTCTTGTAATTTTTTTCATGATCAATACTGTACTTAATTATTAAACACGTTACCATCGACACCGTGGCATGTGTTATAACTGACACCGCTTAACTTATAAATATATTATTTGCTTTTTGTATTTATTAGGTTATAATTCGAAATGTTTTTAATGAAAAATAAAAGCAGATATAACTCACAAACTGATCCTTAACGTGAAATATTTCCGAGCAGAGAACTTATAGTGTTTTAGAAACAATGTGTGTCACTACCTGTATTTACTTTTTTGTCGATTTACAGACATTCGTCGGAAACAGACGCCGTATTTGCGCGCATGTACTTACACTAAATACCAAAGAGCTATGACTCTTTCTGCTTCACTCTGAAAGCGTGTTTTAATCTACTTCGAAAAGATGGCCCTGTTACCTACCCTTGTTACATTATTTGATACCTGTTACAATTGATACCGGTCTCCCCTACATAAGTTAAGAATTTAAGAATAACATAAATACACTCAAGCATATGTAATTTTTATTGCTGAAGATGGGTTGGATGGTCACACCCGAAACATCCACAATGGACACGTAATGACGAAGGAAATTTCTGGAAATAAAATGTATGAAACCTAAAGGCCTCATCTCTTCTTATATTTCCAAAATTGTAGTGAGGTATAAAAAATTATTGATTCCGGATCCGGACACATAATTATATGTGGAAAAAAATCGTTGAAGGAGATAATAATGAAATACATATTTTTACGCTGTTAACATTTTTTAACAATCTTTAAAGCAGAATTACTCAAATTGACGTTTACATGTTATAGTAACATCGGCCATACTATATGCTGGCCGCATTGTGACGCCTTTTTTAAAACCTTTATGAGCTGGCCACTAGTTGGCGAGCATTTTTCTTGAATCGCGAATACTGTTGCCATTTTAGTGGCCACGTTGAAAATGCGAAGTTATGAAGAAGTGTCAACGGGCAAAGAACAAGTGCAGAGAAGGAAGAAAGTTGAGCATCAGAACAATAATTATTTGACGTTGACTATAGTTATTAAATGACTCGATATTCAAAATTAGTTTATTTATGGATACTATTATATTCAATTAATTTCTTTAGACATTTTCTACGTTCGTAGGAAATTCCTGTTTTATTTAAAATAAACTTCATTCCACTCATTCCAATGTTTTTGCGTTGTTCTCGTAAAGATACTAAGTATCTATCAATTCATTAAACTCGTAAATATAACTCTGTTGTCAATGGAAAATGTATAATTTTATCTGGAACTGTTTTTGTCAAATAAGTTTATACCTATTTATTTTCTTATTACTATTTAATTTGCATAATTGGTGGCAGTGACACTGTCTAGTCCTGTTATTTATTAATTAATAGAATTCACATGGATAAACATAATTCACTCTTAAAGATTAGAAACTTCTGTGATTTACGATATCGATAATTTCAATGTTCTACAAAAACATCGCACAAACAACTAAAAACAAATGAATAGAACGGAAAGTAGATTAATTAAAATAGATGATCGTCGTAACTAATGCACTGTTTCATATATTTTTCTATAAAGTTATAGGTTGTTTAATATTACTAATTTTTCTATTTTGCGTCTCTAACAAAGTTATTACATCACCCAAAACAGTTCGTTAATAGCAAGTACTGTAATAGACAGGTAAAATTATTTTTTTTATGCTTGTTGGCAATGAATTTCAAAAATTTCAAATAGTGAGGTATTTATATGAGGTTAAAGTTTTAAAAAGCAATTTTTTGAATGGAATCTTTATATAAAATATAATATAAAAACATGAAATTTGAGCGAGGGAATGTTTTTTGTTAACATAATATTGAATGGCAATGATTAATATAACATCCCTAACTTTTAATGGACGGCAAGAACTACATTAACCGTAGTTTTAACTGGGGTGGAGTAGGGGTTGGAATTGAATGTTATATAAAAATTAGTTCTATTGGACTCTATAACCCTCGCAAATAATTAAGTTAGTGGTTGCGCTAGTCGGAGACCAAATATCGAATCTTACTAAATATAGTGTAATGTGCAGCGCCCGCCGTCGCCGCCGCTGCCGCAGCCGCGCCGCAGCGATAAGCGAGTGATGTTTGATGTTTCTCTCTGGAATAGTGTTCTAGTTATTTCTCAAATACATACGCTGGAATATATAAGCAATGTTAGCGAAGGCACTGGACAGTCTGATATAAATAAGCGTCGCGTATTGAATAGTTGGTGATATAAACAGATAGTCGACAAGTGGTGAACATAAATAAATATAGTTATATAAATAAATAAGTGAGTTATATATTGTTTAAATAAATAATCTTAGTGTTTAAAGCCCAGTTGCACGACCTATATTTAAAATTTAAACTTGGTTATGCTTTTTTCAGTTAGGCAAATAAATTGATTTTACTTCGTATAAAATATTTTTTTTAATTACTGTCTAAAATTTAATTGTCTAACTGAGTAAAACCAAGTTTAAATTTTAAGTGTCGGTGGTGCAACTGGACATAAATGTGTTTTAAAATATTCTTAGTCTTAATTTGTGTTTAATATTTGTTTAATCGTAGTGTTAGCTAAATGTATTATCTTTTAATTATATTAAAATATCTATTTATCGTTATAATAAACTTTTATTTTAATTAATAATAATTGTCTAATATTTACACTTCACCCAAATAAATAAGAACGTTACAATAGCATCACTTTCAGGCCTTGTTACGTAAATTATTATTACAAAAATAACAAATGTAGACACAAAATCTAGGGCAGAAAAACGAAATATATATTATGTACTACATGGCTTTACGGTATACAATCACTTACCAGTGATCCGTTCACCGTCATGTCCAAATCAACAATGATCATTTCACCAACTAATTGTAGTCTTTCATTACCGTTACATCACCCTCAAGTTACTAAGTGCATTCAGTGGAGCTAGCGCTAGCGAAATAACAAAAAAGTTAGCAAAACGTTTACTGAACGGCAACTTTAGTGCGAATATGAATTCAAATATTTGACGTTTGTTCTTTTCTAGTTGTGCTGTCCAGTATGCTTTATTTTCAAAGTGGATTATTAAACTAAATGCGCTTTAGTTCGAACTGTGATTGTGATTTTCTAATTGGTGATTCTTTTAAGAATGATTCCTTCCAATCATGATTAAATTTAATTCCAAACGAACAATAAAACTAACCCGATCGACGCGAAACCTGCACAACGTCGTACGTCACATTCACATTCAACAAGTCAGCTGTTCCCGAATAACAAAAACTATTCGGAATAAGAACTTAAATGTCACTTTCGAATGAATAGAAATACTTTATTTAAAAAATATATAACTCACTTATTTATTTATATAACTATATTTATTTATGTTCACCACTTGTCGACTATCTGTTTATATCACCAACTATTCAATACGCGTCGCTTATTTATATCAGACTGTCCAGTGCCTTCGCTAACAGTGCTTATACGTTCCGGCGTTTGTATTTGAGAAATTACTAGAACACTATTCCCAATAAAAACATCAAGTACAATGGAGTACGTCACCTGAATAATTAAACAGGTTCAGACAAGTCTGTTGACAACGCACGACACTCCGTAGCTATTGTGTCATTGCTAAAAATAGACACTTGCTTATCGCTGCGGCGTGGCTGCGGCAGCGGCGGCGACGGCGGGCGCTGCACATTACACTATTTAGTAAGATTCGATATTTGATGGATAATATACAAACTAGTTTAATGCTTTAAACTGCGTTTTACATATTGGTACATTACCCTTATTCAATAAAATAAACCAAAATCAGAGCGCGGAGGAAGAATTTGTGATAATAGGTACGTTCTATCGGTGTCAGAAATATTCCTAGTAGAATAAGAATATTCTTAAATCAATAGAACGCTCAGTAGCAAATAACTGTCAAGTGCTGTCAAGTAAAAAAATAAATACAATAGAACAGTGGCAGTGGTTATGTGTTATTGTTAGTTAACAACTAAAGATAACTTTGTATGTTTATTTTGGATCTTCAAAATGTTGTTATGCAAATATTACAGAGATTATAATTATATAAAAATATGTTAAATAATAAAAACGTAAAGGAGATATTATTGTTGAGCACAGTCTACTCTAAACATTCACAAATGTGACAGAAATATACGCGCGATAATCGGCTAGTAAAATTTTGAATTTATCTCCACTCTATATATATATATATTCCTACCAACGCTTCCAATTCTGAAGTTGGAATGATTCGTAGGAATATATCGATTTTTTTGACGCAAAAGAACGACCATTGATGTTCTACTAGAAGAAGTAGAAAGATTTCTGACACCAATAGAACGTTCCTAATTTGATGAGTTTTTGTACTAAAATGTATCGTTGGTTGTCTTGCAAATTACGCAAAAAAAATTGAAGGAATTTGTGATTACATAGACTTATATAAGCAGTTGGGATGTATAATATTTGGTCTCCGACTAGCGCAACCATTAACTTGATTATTTGCGAGGGTTGCAGGGTCCAATAGAACTAATTTTTGTACAACATTCAATTCCAACCCTTACTTTATCTCCGTTAAAACTACGGTTAATGTAGTTCTTGCCGTCCAATAAAAGTTAGGGATGTTATATTAATCATTGCCATTCAATATTATGTTAAAAAAAACATTCCCGTGCTCAAATTTCATGTTTATATATTATATTTTACATAACTCAAAAAAAAAAATGCTTTTTAAAACTTTAACCTTATCTAAATACCGCACTATTTGAAATTTTCGACATGCATAGCCAACTACCATAAAAAATTAATTGTACCTGTCTATTACAGTACCTGCTATTAACGAACTCTTTTGGCTGAAAATAGAAAAAATAGTAATATTAAACAACCTATAATTTTATAGAAAAATACATAAAACAGTGAATTAGTTACGACGATCATCTATTTTAATTAATCTACTTTCCGTTCTATTCATTTGTTTTTAGTTGTTTGTGCGATGTTTTTGTAGAACATTGAAAATTATCGATATCGTAAATCACAGAAGTTTCTAATCCTTAAGAGTGAATTATGTTTATCAATGCGAATTCTATTAATTAATAAATAACAGGACTAGACAGTGTCACTGCAACCAATTATGCAAATTAAATAGTAATAAGAAAATAAATAGGTATAAACTTTTTGACAAAAACAGTTCCAGATGAAATTATACATTTTCTATTGAACACAGAGTCATATTTACGAGTTTAATGAATTGATAGATACTTAGTAACTTTACGAGAACAACACAAAAACATTGGAATGAGTGGAATGAAGTTTATTTTAAATAAAATAGGAATTTCTTACGAACGTAGAAAAAAGTTTTGAATATCGAGTCATTTAATAACTATAGTCAACGTCAAATAATTATTGTTCTGGTGCTCAACTTTCATCCTTCTCCGTAACCTATTCCTTGCCCTACGGTGTTGGCACTTCTTCATAACTTCGCATTTTCAACATGGCCACTAAAATGGCAACAGTATTCGCGATTCAAGAAAAATGGTCGCCAACTAGTGGCCAACTCATAAAGCTCTTAAAAAAGGCATCACAATGCGGCTAGCATATAGTACGGCCGATGTTACTATAACATGTAAACGTCAATTTGAGTAATTCTGTTTTAAAGATTGTTAAAATGTGTTCAAGCAAAAATATTTATTTCATTTTTATCTCCTTCAACGATTTTTTTCCACATATAATTATGTGTGTGTGTGTGTGTGTGTGTGTGTGTGTGTGTGTGCGTACGTGCGTGCGTGTGTGTGTGTGCGTGCGTGCGTGCGTGTGTGTGTGTGCGTGTGTGCATGTGTGTGCGTGTGCGTGTGTGTGTGTATGTGTGTGTGTGCGTGGCGATTTTTTCGTCCATGATAACTCTTATAATAAACTTCCAAATATTTCTATTTTCCGTATATAAGCTTTCTGCAGCCATGTAAAAAGTTGATTGTATTTTGGGTAAAGTTGGATGACCGGATGTGATACTTTACATGACGCCCATAACAGTTTTTAATAAAATACTATATTAAAATATAATCCAAAACTTTTTCAATTTTAGCATTTAAGACTTGTATATTAATAAGAACACGACATACTAAATGTTTTGTAAAATTGATAAACCGGAAGTACTACTTTACAGGAAGATATAAACAGATTTTCTTGAAAAAATATATATAAACATGATTCAAAACTTCTCAAATTTAGCATTTAAAACTCGTGTATAATTTGAAACAACATTATATTTTGACTATACCTATATGATAAACCGGAGGTGGTACCTAATTTGGAGCTCTTAACAGATTTTCGAGGAAAAACATAATAAAATATAAACGAAATTTTGGTATTACAGACTTTTCAATTTATTAGAACAACAAATTAGATTTTGGTTACAAACAATCAACCGAAAGTGATACTTTACTTAAAAGCTCATTGCTATTTCAAACATAGAATTGACAGGAGGTCAAGTGTTGGCCACACTACAGTTTTTTTTTTAATTTACCGCCTTCATTAACTTACTATGAATATATTTTCAATTTATTAATTTCCAGTTAATAAATGTCATAAATTCCTTGAAATATTCGTTAATTTCAATGTAACATAGGTGACAAGCAACTACCTACACATTTTATTATAAAAATTCACAAAATCATCACAAATTCTTGCTTCTGCGCCCTAACTTTGGTTTATTTTATTGAATGGAAGGCTATTGTAATATATAGTAATCTCTATTCAGCCTGACAAATTTATTAAATAACCAAAGAAAATACAACCTACATACTAATTTTGAATAATGCTGTTTTTACCTTCCGTCACCTTTAGGTAAGGAAGGTATTGTCTTTGGTTAAAAAAATCGGTGGTGAGTTTTTGATGAATAAGCACGTTTTAGGGTCCCTACAATACGAATTTACTATTTTTATAATGATGTCTGTATGTATGTGTGTGTGTGTGACAAAATTTTCGTCTACGATAACTCTAATACTACAATTCCAAAAATTATAATTCATTCGCATTCCTCTTCGTTGCATCCATATGAAGAGCTGATTAGATTTTGGTTATAATTGGTCAACCGGAAGTACCCTCATTTGAAGATTTTAACAGTTTTTCTTAAAAAAACGAAGTTAAATATCATTTTTTCACATTTAATGTACATACATACATACATAAAATCACGCATTTCCCACTTAGTGGGTTAGCACAAACCCGAAAGAATAACAATAACATCATCCAAAAAATAATCAGTCTCTCTTTCAACAACATTATTACTAACCTGACATCATAGGTACAACATATATTCCTCACTCTTAACATATTAAAGTGACCGATTTTCGGTAGCGAAATACCGCATCCGGACCACAATAATAGTTACGAAACAATCATCCTTCGCCACACATTCCTGTCTAAGCACACTTCTTTCGCCTCGGCCACATTCATAATCGCATTCATACACGCTCTTCTTCTCTTCCCACTCGGAAACTTTCTCTCTTTTAATACCTTATCAATCACATCCATCCACTTACACACTGGACGGCCACGCAATCGAACACCCTCAATTTCACCAAGATATATACGCTTAACAAGCCGTTCACTCTTCATTCTCTCCACATGACCAAACCATCTCAACTGGCTCATTCCTACTCTCTTAACAACATTCTTCCTAACCATACATTCTTCATACACCAAATTATTCCTCACGCGATCCCGTCTTACATATCCACATACTCCACGTAAATACCTCATTTCCACGGCAGTCACTCTCTCTTTATGCTTTCCCGTCCATGCCCAACATTCGCTTCCATACATCAAAGCAGGCACTAGCACTCCATTATACACACTTAAACGAGCTTCTCTAGATACGTTTACGTTTCGAGCAAACATACCCAGAGCACCCATTACCTTACACCCCGCACTCACCCTCCTTTCAATTTCCCTATCAATTCGACCATCCCTTGACATCATACTACCCAAATATACAAACTCATTTAATGTTATTATAAATATTAAAGAACATTGTATTCTCTATACGATTTGACTGCATTTTATACTTCATATTAAATGGATATAGAGTTATAAAATTATAAAGAAATTAAATTTCATAAATTAGCCAGCTATGCTAGAAACAGCTACTATATTAAGAAAATTCTGATTGAGAGATGTCAGTGTCAAGTGCAATTGACATATTCGTAGTATATTTATATTATAATTTTACTCGAAATATAGGATCTTTTGCTCGAAACTTTCTGTATGGAATTTGTATAAAATACATGCAACTGTCGAAAGGTAATGTACATACAAGAAATTTAGAATCTTTTGCAAGAAACTTTCAGTATGGATTTTATAGAAAATACTTACGCATTTACGAAAATTCTACCGGTAGATACCGCATCTAAATTCAAAATACTTTTTGAAAAAAGTAAAACCGATTTATTGAGTAGTTATTTTTCTAATATCTACATTGTACATTTTAAAAATATTAAAACTAACGGTTCGTTAAATATATATTGAAAAGTAGGTACATCTATGAAAAGTGTAGAGAAAACTAAAAAGAGTCATTATTTTTTTATGTTAATTAAAGTAATCTGAGAAATGATAATAAATCTCGCAGGCAGTTAAAGTTAAAGGATAATCGCGATTACAGCGCTTGTTCATAACTCTAATAATAATAATGGTCGTTTTAAACGTACATGTAATAAAGATTTTACTCACACCATAACATTACTCTAGAATTATGACTTATAAAGATAACTCAAAGTTTTAATAAGAACACCCGGGGTTTAATTCAAGGTAACTTGATCTCTTTATCCTTGTACCAGTGCTTCGCAAAATGTTATATCATAATTTATTGATTTAACAATAGAATTACTATACTCTATCCGTTTTAACTATAGAGCGTTGGGTGAGATAGGGCTTAAGATTCTAGCTCTCTGATTGGTTCAAACGTAAACCGAGTTTACACAGTAAAATAATTGACGCGAAATTTAAATTTGCTTGACAATTGTATCAATTATTTTGCCGTCTGACATAAAATATATAAATGTCAACAAAGTTAATAGTACACGATTTATTACATATTATCAATTTCTGTTCAGTTCTGGCATCAGAACTGGGCATAGGACGATGTAATATTTGGAAAGCTGTCAAAGAACATGAGGAAAAAGGGTCATTCGGATCACCCGAGGAACAAAGAAATTTGTTTAGAACATTATTTTGTTCATATTTAACGGTGTATATAGTTTATACATATAATGTATATATTTTAGAGTGTAAATGTTTATATTTCAAAGGCGAATTCTATTTTTATTTTACGTTGTTTTCTTTAAAATTTATTTGAATAATGTGGTTTTCATTTATGCATGCCCCATTCGCCGAAATGTAGAGAAAGGTACGGAGATTATAAGTATATGCATAAAACCACAAAATAGATTAGCACATGTATGTATAAAACAAAATTACTGAAAAAATGTCAATTAGAAAGAATTTTTTTAAATCCAGGAATAGCGCCAAAATTTGAATTTTGTATTTAATACATGTAAAAACGGCCGCGCTCGAAACGCCATCTAGTCTATAGTTAAAACGGATAGAGTGTAGTACATAAAATAATTTGACAAATGAAAATTATTCTAAATATGCAAATTTTAAAATACCTAGAATTCGATTTATATTTTAAGACTAGCTGATAACCGCGGGCTTTGCAACCGCGAGTCAATTTACATTTTGCAAATATAAATAGTGTTTACATAATATAACCTATACAAGTTAAACTTATATTAGAAATGTGAATTAATAAAACACCTATTCAATAAACTAGATTTTATATATTGGCAATAGACATTAATGTATGTCATTATTACAAAATAAATGTGAATAATATTCCTATTCGTTAAAAAGAAATTCAAATAATTAAATAAAGGGTTTCCAATAAAAATATTTAATAACCATTCAACAACGAGGTTACATTTCAACTGATTAAAACAAATTAATAACAATACATTTCGTGATAAAAATGCCTCTATATATTGTATAATCTGGCAGGCGGTAGTTGCTCTGTTCCACGGATTAGCAAGGGGCTTGGTTACAATTTTCATTTTCTGAATAAATATATTAATTACATTAACCTTTTTTACAGGCTGGTACATCAAAAGATTTCAGTGTTAATTTTGAAATGTTCAAATATTGTCTCCCGTAATTATTTTTAAACCAATATTTTGTGGACAAAAAACCTGATTCTAAAGATGATATAATATATAATTTTCTATTATCCGAAACAGGAAAAATCGACGAAGTTTAAATGTTAATCCGTGGCGTCACAGGGGGGTGCTGAGGTTATGTATTATTTCAGAAATTTTTTAAAACTTTTTTGTAGTTAGATACGAATATATATATATATATATATATATATATATATATATATATATATATATATATATATATATATATATATTAAAAAATCTGATGTGGCCAGCACATTACCTTCCATCAGTCCTACATATTTTGTACAAATTCCATACAGAAAGATTCTTGCCCAAGATTCCATAATTCAAGCACACTACCTTCTGTCAGTTCTACGTATTGTAACGTAGAACGCTCGCCATCGCCGTCGCTGTCGCTGTCGCCGCCACTGTCGCTGCTGCGTCGCAGCAATGGGCGAGTGTCTATTTGAACCTTTAGTGTTCATTGTTACTATGTGTTCGAATTTTCTAGAGCTTTTCTAGAATGTAATGGCAGCTGTATATAAGGGACGTAGCTATGCTCGAGAGACAGTCAGTTACAAACAGTCATAGAGACGTAAATAGTGTTTACATAATATAACATAACCATAATATATATGGTAGGTTGCAATTCTCAAGCCAGGGAAATCTGGTGACGAAGCTTCGCATTACCGACCAATATCTTTATTGTGCTAGAGCGCATATTACTTAATCGATTAGCCCCCATCATTGATAATATTATTCCAATTGAACAGGCAGGTTTTCGCCCTGGTAGAAGCTGCTGCGATCAGGTTCTGGCCTTTACGTCGTATATTGAAAGTGGTTTTGATAAAAGGCTCAAAACAGGAGCAGTATTTATTGATCTGTCAGCTGCATACGATACCGTGTGGAAACACGGCCTCCTATACAAATTATCACAAGCAGTCCCATGCACCAAATTTGCCAGACTAATATGGAATCTTTTGAGCAATCGTACTCTGTCGGTTAAATATGGAAACGAAACCAGCAGAAAATGGAACCTAAACAACGGTTTACCACAAGGGCCTGTTTTAGCACCGATCCTTTTCAATACATACACAAGTGACCTCCCAGACACAAGTGCCTGCAAATTTGTCTTCGCTGATGATATCGCCCTTCTAAACCAGTGAGTTACATTTAGTGAGCTAGAAGCTAAACTCAATGCCGATCTACAAAGCATGGAAAATTACTTTAAACTCTGGGGACTGAAACCTAACCCGCAGAAAACAGTGTCAGCGTGTTTTCATTTAGTCAACAAACTGGCCCATACCAATCTTACTCTTAGCTTTTGCAACACCCCGGTTAACTCGGAAGCACATCCAACCTATCTTGGTGTCAAACTAGACCGCTCATTGACATATAAGCCGCATTTACAAAAAGTGGCAGCAAAAGTTAGTTCCAGAGTTAATTTAATCAACAACCTCGCTGGTACCACGTGGGGCGCCTCAGCAAACGTGCTTAGAATATCAACCCTAAGCCTTGTTTATTCAACGGCTGAATATTGTGCCCCCGTAAGGGCAGCTAGCCATCACACAAAACTAGTAGACCGGCAACTAAACCATGCCAAGAGGATAGTAACGGGAACGCTAAAACCTACAAATACTGATTGGCTACCAGTCCTTTCTAATATACAACCCCCCGATTTAAGAAGAGATGCAACTACACTACGGATGTATAGAAAAATTAATACGAATCCGGACCTTCCAATACATTCCACCTTTATGACTACGAATAGAATAAAATCAAGGAAACCATTTTGGGTAAGAGGTACCGAATTGGAGAAACAATTTAACATAAAGGAATAATGGCAAACACGCTGGTCTACTAGTGAAATTCCAAATAAAAATTTAGTTGACGACCCTACAATAAAGCTAGAGGGCTTCGAGCTTCCAAGAAAATCGTGGGCAGCATTAAATCGATTTAGAACCCAGCAGGGTAGGTGTCAATATTTAAAACATCGCTGGAAAATTGCAAGTAACCCTGACTGTGAATGTGGTAATATACAAACTATGCACCATATTACGGACGAATGCCCCTTGTACCAAATAAGTGGAGGCCTGAAAAATGTACATACTTGTTCTGATGTAGCTCAAATATGGCTAAGAAACCTAAAGCTAGAAATCTAAGTACCGCATTTATATAGTCATATTTGCTTATTTATTTCATTTCTCTACTTCTTTTTATTGTTTTATTCATATTTTATTATTGATTGTATTGCTCATGCCATTTGAAATATATATAGAGACATTGACATGGAGTGTTAGAGAGTAAAGTGTTAGTGAGAAGCACAGCAGTATCGTACTGAGCATATGCACTTGGCGTCGAGTAGGTACTCGGGAAGTTACTAGTATATTGGGATAGCTATGGATGTAAATACTCGGTAGTGTTGACGAGTATTGGGAAGCTATAGTGTGCAAGAACAGTAACGGCGAGTCGGAAAGTTACTGGTATACCGGGATAGCTGTTAAAGAGAATACTCGGGAGTGTTGAAGAGTATTGAGAAGCTAGGTATATGGGGACAGTAACGGCAAGTGGAAGCTAATACTCGGCAGTGGTGTTGAAGAATTGTGGCATACGGACAGTTGGTGATACTGAGGCTGTAGAGGTTAGACAGAGAGTTACATAAATAGACAGATAGCGTTCTAAAAGAAGTGACTTCTGTCCGAGCAGTTGAATATTCAGACGCTGTTGAGCCAGTTGAGTATATAGACGCTGTGGAGGTTGGTAGGCGGACAGTTGAACGTTATAAGTATATAGTGATATAAATATAGTGATATAAATATCGCGTTAACAGTCTACACGAATCTGCAACAGACCGGCAGTCTAAGATTGGAACACGTAGTGAAATAAATAATTATTAATATAGTGGAAATAAATAGTAGTGTTAATTGGTTAAATAAATAGTGTTAGTGTTATCTAGTTAATTATAGTTTTAGTCTTAATTAGTTTTTAATAATTGTTTAATATTAGTAATAGTAATATTTAATTATAGTTTAATAAACACTTAATTTTAATTAATAATAATTGTCTGATGTTTACACTTCACCCAAATAAATAAAAAAGTTACAGTATGTAATTTCATGTATTTAAGAGCGTCCGCGAGTTGATACGTCATCAATCGTAAGCATGTGTTTTAAATCGCCAGGAGTGAAGGGGTATTAATGATGCAATGTTAAAACTGACTGTAATATAATGAATGAAAGGAATTTTAAAATAATTCAAGTATTTGAAAATGAGAATTTGTGATTACTCTACTGTTTCTATTCCATTTTTCTCCGTTGGTTGAAAGAAGATAGAATGTACTTACCGCTCTGTAACATATAAGATAATAAATAGATGACGTGAGTATCAACTCGCGGAAACAGAGCATATAAGTTGTGCATATGATATATGGACCTAATGCACAGTAATTGCCCTGTCATATTGTCTTTTATCTAGCGGTATTTTTCTAAAGCTTTGTATAGATGATTTCTCACCTGTAATTTTAAAATATCTTTCTCATATACTGTGATTAAAATAATTTAGTAATTCTAAAGTTTCTGTCCAGATTATTGATATTAAATCTGCTAAGATGGCTTTTTGAATTTAAAACAGAACTTTTTAATTTCATCACCTATATGCACATAAAACCAACTGCGCATTGAAAACCCTCTCTCATTTTGAGCAATGGGTCTATTATACAAGAAATTATATTGTTTTTTATACCTTCCACTACCCTTGGTAAGGGAGGTATAGGGATCGTGCTAAAAATCGCCTATCGATATTTTGGTAAATGAGAACGTTTCAAGATCCCTAGAATCCATTTTTACGATTATGTCTGTGTGTATGTGTATACCGGGTGTAGAAATGAAAAGTGACACGTAGCGATTTGAATGTTATTTTTTAATACTGCTATGTCTGTTTATCTATCAGTGGCGGTGCGTCAGATGAGGCAGTTGAGGCCAGGCCTCACCTCTTAAATTCAAAACATTTGTAAAATTATATAATTTTATTTTTCATTTAAAATGTATTGAAGTAATACAAATCTACAATATTTGAACTCATGAACAATCATTGTTACTATAATATGCCAAATAACCATGCAAATAGTGTTATTTTCACGCGAATTTACACATAGAGGCCAAATTATACTGTCCTCATGGACAATAATAGCGCAATACATAAGTGCGAGTGAGACCCTCTCAACGCTCTACATCTACACTTCATTACTGCAGATGAGCAAAGCGATGAGTTGGCCTCTCTCGTTCCGAGCAGAGGGCACGTAAGCGCTTACAACAGAAAATGCTTGTTTCAAACAAGTATATTTATATTATTATTATTATTATTATTATTATTATTATTATTATTATTATTATTATTATTATTATTATTATTATTTTCAATTAGTTTTTATAAAAATGGTTTAATAATTACTATTTATTATTACTGTTGTTATTTTTTATATTTTCATAAATTTGAAACTATTATTTATTTATATTTTAATTGTACCTACTGTTACTTGTCACAGTTTTTTTAAATTAATCATTTATAAACAATTAAACAATAAGAAATCATGCATTGTAGAAATATACAAATACCAACAACCAAGAGACAAAACAACAGTTCGAACTACATACAACAATGGGAATAATCTAATTCAACTGTTAAGAAAAAATTTAAATAAATAAATAAATCATTACAATGATTACTTTTGCATCTAATATTTTCATTATTAGTTCTTTTGAATTATATAAATATAAAAAATATAATCTTTCCAGCGCAAAATAGCAAGATAAAAGCATCGGAATAATAGGTGAGGTCGAGAATTCTTGGCCTCGGTTGAGTGGTGGGGAGAACCCACTAACTGCTGCTTGGGCTTTACGCTACCCGCTACACGCTCACGCCGCACAGCTAGCCAGCTAGCTATTACTCAGTAATATAATATATTAATTTAATATTATAATTATATATTTAGATTTTTTGTTTCTGTAGTTATTGCTTATATGCTCACATCTCGCATCATAATTATAATTCAATTATTAAATGTCTTCTAATGAATACGTAAATTTTATTGGAAAAAATAAAGATAAAAATAAAAATTTATTGGTAGCTTTAAAATCGCAAAAGAACTACATATTTAAAAATATTTTTTTAATATTTAAGACTGACAATGTTACTTTTGTTATAGAATTTTCCTTAATTTTATGTTAATATTTTATTTAAATGAATTATAAAATAAATTATTAGTTTTTGACTTTTAACCGATTTTATTTTTTAAGAATTAGTTAAATTTGTTTTACTGTAAAGAACTCTATATTATCATACTTTGCATTAAAACACGTTTGACCTTGAAAATTTTTAAAATATCGCCTGCGGCGCATTTTTTCTCACAAATTTTAAATCCATCAATATGTCCCGTATTATGATATAAATCTGGCCTCACCTCACTCTAAATTCACGCACCGCCACTGTTATCTATTCATTTTAACGCAAAAAGGGTAAAAATATAAGTTGTTCGGAAATTAAAAAGCATCCTATAAAGGCAACTTACTTAATCATTCATATTTCACGAGATATTAATTAAGTAATATTTTTTTTTTTTTAGAAAAACTGTTAGAGTGCCTTGAAAAATGAAACAAGTAACCTGAATAAAATATTCATTTTTTATTTGTTGTATAATTTCTATTAGGTATAAATCAATTCGTTTAGAATTTATACAACAAATATCAAAGTAAATATTTTATTTAGGTTACTTGTTTTATTTTTCAAAGCACTAACAATTTTTCCAAAAGAAAATCAAATTTTATTTAAGTAATATCTCGTGAAATATGAATGATTATGTAAGTAAGTTGCATTCATAGAATGCCTTTTTAATTTCTGATCAATTTATATTATTACCCTTTTAGCGGTAAAATGAATAGGGAAATTGATATAGCAGTTTAAAAAAATAACATTGAAATCGCTATGCGCCGCTTTTCATTTCTACATCCGGTATGTGTGTGTATGTATGTGCGGATCCTCCACTCTAACTCATATACTATCATTCAGAAAAGTTTGAGACCTTGTATTTCGACCTTTTTCTAGTACCCATTAGATTTTCGTATAAATCGGAAAACCGGAAACTTGAAGCTCAAAATAGTTTTTCTTCGAAAAATACCTTTAAATATTATTTTTCGAGATTAATGTTATTATAAAATTAAAGATTATTAAATTTTCTACAGATTTACATTAATACTTTTGCTACATTATTTTATGGATAAATTTATAAAATTATATATAATTTTAAACCCAGAGGCTAAGCTCTAAACAAACAAAACTCCTTGCTTACGCAGTTATTCAAATGTATGTAACTGACAGATAAATGTCACTGTCAAAGAACTAATCATTTCAAATTAATAATAGTAACTTCTTTAATTGTGTCTGCTCTTACTTGGTGAAACTTATTATTCATTTCAATTTTTAATAATACTTGGTTTTATGTTTCACAATTTTTTTATTGGATTACTAGTTTCGCTATAACATTAGCATCATCATATATATATATATATATATATATATATATATATATATATATATATATATATATATATATATATAAGGTAAGGTGGGGTAAATGTGTAGCAAAATAACAATAGTTGATACGTGTCCCTAAATTTCTACCAAAATATTTAAAATGTAGACTTCATACTTCGGCAGTATATATACATGGATCTTGCCTTTAGGCATATAACATTGTAACTTTATTCGATGCTCTATTAGTATGTATTCACATTTTTTTTTTAAAACAATGTCTATATTACACACTTCGCCCGAAAAATGGGGAAAGTGTGTATTCGACTAATGTTTCGTGTACAAGTCACGGCAAGCTAATTGTGAGGTAAGTGTGTAAAAGTATAGAATATAAACTTTCTGTAGCTGTTTAGTACTTTTTATTTTTTCTTATACTTTTAATGTTATAAACTTTAGAAAATAAAAGAAAAACACTCTCTTAAATCTGATGAAACAAAAACAATGTATAAACACAGAACTTAAAGGCTTCTTATAGCAATTTAAGTAAGCAAGTGTTATAAATGACGATTAAATGTTAGCGCTGAAAATTAGAATATTAAAACACATTTATCACCCAAACCGGTATATACAGTATTAATACAAAAATAATAACAAATCTAGATGACCGTCGTCTGGCCGAACCCGGTCTCGCGGAATTCTCCTTCACGCCGTGATTATTTCTGTAAAAGAATTAACACATGAGAAATACTCAGTGAGGAGGCAATCATTAACAAAAGGTTCAGGCATTCACACACCGTACACACATGTTGGCAACTACGGGCAGTACCGCCAGTTACTACGGAACCTCTGCCGCTTCGGTGGTGATCCGGGAACACATCCACAGGGATCACTACAGCCCAAACTGCTGCTAACGTTGGCGACCCAGAAGCGGGTCACTACAGCCTTTCCCTGCTGCTGCCGCTGGCGACCCCCGGGTCCACACGGGCGGCCACTACGGAACCTCTGCCGCTTCGGTGGTGATCCGGGAACACATCCACAGGGATCACTACAGCCCAAACTGCTGCTAACGTTGGCGACACCAGATGTGGGTCACTACAGCCTTCCCTGCTGCTACGCTGGCGACCCTCGGGTTCACACGAGCGGCCACTACGGAACCTCTGCCGCTTCGGTGGTGTTCCGGGAACACATCCACAGGGATCACTACAGCCCAAACTGCTGCTAACGTTGGCGACACCAGATGTGGGTCACTACAGCCTTCCCTGCTGCTACGCTGGCGACCCTCGGGTTCACACGAGCGGCCACTACAGTACCCAGTACTGCTCACATGCACACTCACAATCATACACATGCTAGATTAACTCTCTCACCTGAATCACTATAATATCGATGTTCTCACACTGAAATCTAGAAATAAACTGAAATAAAATACGTGAATACCAGTATCATTAAATGTAGCTCTTATCCAACAGCATTGGTTACGTACCTAAATAGCTAATTAGAGACAAAACATAATAAATTTAATAAAAATAATCTTACGCAAAATAATATCTGTGACAGTTCGGCCATCCTGAAAAGTTCCTCGTCCTCGAGGAAACAATCCCAAATTCCTGCAGCATCAGCATCCGAAGCGCTGTTGTCTTCCGACAGTTCACATGTACTTAAATAAGGTTTCATCCTGTCAATCGCCACTACGTTACTATATTCTCCTCTTCTACTTCTATTTGTACCAGGCAAATCTTCTACTGAAAATCTATCGTTCAGTAGAACTTTCTTTATTTGAAATGGTCCTTCATATGGATGGTGTGAAATGGAATTGATAGTTTCTCAATTGGATTCAATAGTTCTGGCTGCTTTCTTATCTGTTGTTTATGGTAAAAACATCTGATACACAAGTCAGTGTACTTCGCGAATTTTCTCATTCCAGGAAACCAGTAAATTCCAAAATGTCCAAACTCATCAAGACAGGAACGTACTATCTGCAGCCGTTGTCCTCTAGGTACAACCCACTAGATTCCAGACGCGGTGATTCGGTAAACCCGTTCGTCTCGTCCACAGTAATTTTTATAAATATTCCTTTCGTAGTTAATTTCCGGTGGTTTACTTAAAATGTTCTTGATAATTTTCAATTTGTCATTTGTCCGGCGAGTATCCAGTCAGCTTGTTATATGAAAAAATTTCAAATTCTGCAGAGAGTCCTTCTCCTGACACGCGGTTTCGACTTAGCGCATCGACGTGACCCATTCGTAATCCTGGGCGATATTCTATATCGAATGAATATTCCTACAGTTCCAGCCAGCATTTTCCATTCCATTTAAAATGTATTCCCAGCAGATATACTCTAAATTACTTTAAAGTTTCGACTACTGCTAAAGTCCCTAGATTATACGAATGATACTTCATTTCCGTTGGTGAAGTTTGGCGACTGAAATAAGCAACTGGGCGGAATTTACCTGTGTCCAATTTCTGCAGCAGGATTCCTCCTAATCCTAACTTGCTGGCGTTCATGTGCACCTCTGTTTCGGCATTCGAGTTGTAGAGTTGCAAAAGTGGTCGTTCCGTAAGCTTTTCTTTTAGGTCTTCAAATGCTTTCTGTTGTTTCGCTTCCCAACACCACAGTGTATATCCTTTCTCGTTAGATTAGTAATCGATCGCACAATCTTAGCATAATCTTTAATGAAGTGTCGAAATTAACTTGTAAGACCTACACCCTGTCTTCCTTGATGCACATTCCTCGGTGCCTGAAATTTGGTGACGGCTTTTGTTGACGCTGAACATGCTGATGTTGACGTTGTTGTGGTCGCTGGTTCCTACTTCCACTGAATTCGCCTCCATTTATGTATAGCGCGTACAGTGAACGTACATACTGAAATTGAGGACTGTTGTTATGTAATGCTATGTTGTAATGTTGTTCCAGGTTCGTAATCCAGCTAAACATAAACGTAATCAATATCCGCACTGTTCCAACAGCTTTGTTGGTGTGATCCCAAAAGCTGAAAGTTAAAAATGTTCTGATCCCACTTCTGAAATGTTATAAATGACGATTAAATGTTAGCGCTGAAAATTAGAATATTAAAACACATTTATCACCCAAACCGGTATATACAGTATTAATACAAAAATAATAACAAATCTAGATGACCGTCGTCTGGCCGAACCCGGTCTCGCGGAATTCTCCTTCACGCCGTGATTATTTCTGTAAAAGAATTAACACATGAGAAATACTCAGTGAGGAGGCAATCATTAACAAAAGGTTCAGGCATTCACACACCGTACACACATGTTGGCAACTACGGGCAGTACCGCCAGTTACTACGGAACCTCTGCCGCTTCGGTGGTGATCCGGTAACACATCCACAGGGATCACTACAGCCCAAACTGCTGCTAACGTTGGCGACCCAGAAGCGGGTCACTACAGCCTTTCCCTGCTGCTGCCGCTGGCGACCCCCGGGTCCACACGGGCGGCCACTACGGAACCTCTGCCGCTTCGGTGGTGATCCGGGAACACATCCACAGGGATCACTACAGCCCAAACTGCTGCTAACGTTGGCGACACCAGATGTGGGTCACTACAGCCTTCCCTGCTGCTACGCTGGCGACCCTCGGGTTCACACGAGCGGCCACTACGGAACCTCTGCCGCTTCGGTGGTGTTCCGGGAACACATCCACAGGGATCACTACAGCCCAAACTGCTGCTAACGTTGGCGACACCAGATGTGGGTCACTACAGCCTTCCCTGCTGCTACGCTGGCGACCCTCGGGTTCACACGAGCGGCCACTACAGTACCCAGTACTGCTCACATGCACACTCACAATCATACACATGCTAGATTAACTCTCTCACCTGAATCACTATAATATCGATGTTCTCACACTGAAATCTAGAAATAAACTGAAATAAAATACGTGAATACCAGTATCATTAAATGTAGCTCTTATCCAACAGCATTGGTTACGTACCTAAATAGCTAATTAGAGACAAAACATAATAAATTTAATAAAAATAATCTTACGCAAAATAATATCTGTGACACAAGTAAATGAAATATTTTATGACCTATAGAATATTATAATTTGTAAAAGAAAAAAAGGCTTAGGAAGAATCATGACGACATCTTGTGTTCCAACGAAAGAGCATTCTTCAGGATCTGCCCAAATAAAATAATGTAGGGTTGTTGGATTCAACGAACACACTTTCCGGGTAAATTTTACTTCTACTTCTTCATCTTCTTTGTTTACTGAGATAACTTGGCCAACATACTGTTTCTGAGATTTTTTACCCGCATAAACAATTAAAACTCAATCATTAACATCTGCATCGATTTGTTCTTTATTTATTTTATCTATATATTCTAACAGTTCTTGTTCATCTCTAAATTCTTCTTCAATATCATTGTATAAGGGAAAGTGTGTATTAGTTACACACTTGCCCTTCAAAAGTAGTACACACATTCCAGGTGTTAAATTTGAAATGGGCAAGTGTGTACTAGCAATAAATATTTACAACAAACTAATATAGAATAAAAATAACAACAATAGGATAAAATTTAATTGTTTCTTAGCTTATGTATGCAATAAAATCTTCAAATATACAACTCCGTAAAGAGATTATACTGGATGGAAAAAATATCAACCAACTACATGCTATGCACGGTACAACAAGTTCTGGAAGAATTGGTCTTCCCACCTAAATAAATAATATTTAAAATTTCGTTTCAAATGACATCAGTAGTTCAAGAGTCTTTCTCTACTAATTCATATATGTCTATACTTGTACTTAAATAGTTAATGATGTATTTCCAGCTTACACACTTACCCCCGAAACACACTTACCCCACCTTACCTTATATATATATATATATATATATATATATATATATATATATATATATATATATATATATATATATATATATATATAAATAAATAAATAAATATAAATATATCATCACGGCTTATTACCCTTTGCTGGGTGTGCCAATCTGCTTTGTATACAGATGCGGTAATGATGAAATATTTGCACCGTGTGGGCGCTTACCAGGCGTCACCTCACGGGCACTCATTGCTGGCGTGGAGAGTGCACCACAGGGGTCAATTTTGTGCCATATAAAATTCGAAATATTTGGCGTCGGTCGGGATCGAACCCGGTTCCCCAGATTTGCGACCTGACACTCAGGCACGCGGCCACGAGACCCCAAAATTTATATATATATATATATAATTAAACGATAAAGAAGATCTGATGATGCTAATGTTATAGCGAAACTAGTAATCCAATAAAAAAATTGTGAAACATAAAACCAAGTATTATTAAAAATTAAAATGAATAATAGTAACGTTTTAAAAAGAAAAAAAGTAAATAGAACAATAGGAAAGAAAATAAATACAGTTTCTAGCATAAGTAAATATGTAGGTATGCATTTAGATTAATAAAAATTAACGATTCGCAAAAAAGTTTAAGCTAATCCTCATTTTTGGATTAGTGAACTCTATTCTATCCCGGTATTTAAAATTTAATCTTCATTTTACAATCAAAAAAGATAGTTAATTGGATTATATTAGAGTATATTTTAAGAAATAAAAAATTAAAGTAAAATTCGCTAATCCAAAAATAAGGATTAGCTTAATCTTTTTTGGGGTCTTGTGGCCGCGTGCCTGGTTGTGAATCTGGCGAACCGGGTTTGATCCCGACCGACGCCAAATATTTCGAATTTTAAATGGCACAAAATTGACCCCTGTGGTGTACGCTCCACGTCAGCAATGAGTGTCCGTAAGGTGACGCCTGGTAAACGCCCGCACGCTACAAATATGTCGTCATTACCGAAATCTTTGTACAAAGCAGATTGGTACACCCAGCATTGGGTAATATGCCGTGATGATATATTATTTATTCATTCATTTTTTGTGACTCGGGCTGTAAACGGCGGGAGGTATTTTATTTATTTATTTATTTATTTAGTCAAAACTATCCTACAGGACGAGCCCAATACGGATAGCGGTACAAAAAATACAAAACAAGAAAGTCAATAACAAAACATTACGAGTTCAAAATACTGCGCAATACATTGTAATTCAAGCGAAATATGTCTAAATGGGAAAATTTCTTATTGTAAAGAGCACACATACGGAAAACTGGGGAAGGCATGAGCAGATTGGTACGGGAGAAAGGGAGATAAAAAGTGGAGTAGAAGCGAGTAGAGATAGAGGGGGCATGGAAATTTAGTAGAGCAAGACAGCGGGGATCATCGATTCTATTATTAATTAGGCTAAAAAGATGAAGAATAAGAGTGTTTTCACGGCGTTCCAAAAGGCTCTTTACATTGAACTTGCGTAATAAGGCTAAATAAGGCATATTTCTCTCGGGGTAGGATTTATGAATTTTGAAATAAATAAATTTAAGAAATTTTTTTTGAACTGTTTCAAGCAGATCTTGGTGAGTTTCGTAAACAGGATTCCAAATTATGCTGCAATATTCCAATTTGGATCTAATGAAAGAATAAAAGAGTGTAAAAATAGCAGATGTAGTATTAAAATCTCGAGTATTCCTGATTACGAAACCCAACATTCGCATAGCTGAGTTGTAAACATCACGAATATGGGGCACAAATGATAATGTAGGGTCTAATTTGACTCCTAGATCTTTCACTACTGTAGATCTTTGCAAGGTTATATTATTATTGGCCACACAAGATTTTTATTATGTGAAAGGGGGGGGGGGGCATGAGACCGCACCGGGTGACACCAACTCTACTGATGGTACTATTAATTAAATCTGTGTTGCCATGGAATAATAAACAGCAACCATAGTAAAACTCAAAGTGATAAATATTTAATATAATTTTGTATAACAAACAATAGTATATTAAAAAACAAGTTTCATAAGCCAATTTGTTGACGCACTAGATACTAAACTAACATTAGATGCAGATTATTTTTCTCTATAGAACACTTTGTAACTATTTTGTTAAAAAATAATCATGGAAGACAATATTTGAACATTTCAAAAAGTTATAAAAAATCCATAACGTAATAAATTTACTACATTTAGGACACATGTTTCCTATAACCATGTAGGTAAACACATAGACATTCCACATGGTACCTATAATAAATTTTCTTGATTCCACATTCTGCATACATGGGTCTGTTGTTGAGCTGATGGGCACGCTTCGCTCTGGATTAATATCGGTTATAAATGCAACCGTTGTAACGGGACCGAGTAATGACGAACCGAGAGCCAAGCCCGTGGATCGTGCTAGGCCATGCAACGCACCGATCACTAGATCTCTAGATCATCCGCATCGTGCCGCGCCGCGCCGCGCCGCGATCTCCAATATTCACATGTTTACTACCATCGCACAAACATAAAAGAGATTTGTGAAGATTGACCACGAAGAATGTGTCAAACTGAGAATTGAGGGTTATGGTCTAATCGTGTTCAAACGGGTTTTGAAAGAAGCGTTTGTGTTATGATGCCAAAATGAAGAATAGAAACAAGCGAACAGAGATATAGTGCTAAATGACTTTTTTCTATTCTTGCTCTGAAATAGTTATTTACATACCAAACCGCATTTGGTATGTAAATAACGCCTTAGAACGATTCCGGGAACCAAGTTCACACACATGGTTTGTACAATATTTTTTGTACGAAAAGTATAAATCTAATTAGTAATTTGTGTACAAATAATTTCATTATACATTTTAATGTTTATTTTTATGCAATGTAGTGTTAATCATGGTTTCTAAAAAACTATTTATTACTTATCAAGTATTTCACTTGTAGCAAATTTGAATTTTATAAACTTGTTAAATTTCTTATTGTTCTGTTACAATTTACATTACCTTTGTCGGTTATGTGGTTCCGGCTTTCCGAGTGCTCTGTCTTGCCGATTCCCGCCGAGCAGATATTGTTGCCAACATTGAGTACCAAATGCACTAAATTCATTATTTTAAAATTAAATATCGTTCAATATTCCACTATTTTCTCTTATTATTATGAGTGTTTGAGAACCTATACTTTTTACCTTCTGTCACCTTTAGGTAAGAAAGGTATTGCCTTTGATTAAAAAATCGATGATGAGTTTTTAATCAATAAGCACGTTTTAGGGTCCCTAGAATACGATTTTACTATTTTTACGATGATGTCTATATATATATATATATATATATATATATATATATATATATATATATATATATATATATATATATAATGTGCATCCAGTCACATGGGGGGAATCAAGGAAATCAAGTGAGGTTTGGGGAATTGTTTTGGAAACTGGGGTGACGAAAAGTAAATAAATATTCATTCATATTTTGTCATTTTTTGGTAACGTTCACGTAAAATAAAAATTGTTATCTTTTATTATATTTTATAATTTATACAGTTTAAGTCAATTAATATTTTTACAATTGTAACGGCTCCAGCCGTCACAACTGGTGACCCCGACGTGATTCCTAAATCGTTTTCCAGCAAATTCATTGACCACTTAGATTTACCTTTATATCTAAAAAAATTAAAAAAACATATGTCTCAGTTGACAGCCGTACCTCCTTCAGAATCCACATATAACAAACATCATTACACAAACCCAAATCTTTATCGCACCGACTTCGTTTTCATTCGCACAGACTCCATCAAGACTCCACTACAACCACCTTACACCGGCCCATACAAAGTCATCGCGAGATCAGATAAATACTTCACTATTTTAAAAGATAACACACATGAAAATATATCAATAAACAGACTAAAACCCGCATTCCTTCATCCGCTACCCCCATCACAAAACAAAACTACACAAACTCCACCTGCACCATTCGTCAATTAGGCAATGGAAACGGTAGATTAGAGGGCCAAGAAGTTTAATTAATTATCATAATTTTTATAATTGTTGTAGTAATTTCTTTGTAAAATATCTATTTTCTTTTCGTCTGGCGGGGGAGTATTATAATGTGCATCCAGTCACATGGGGGGAATCAAGGAAATCAAGTGAGGTTTGGGGGATTGTTTTGGAAACTGGGGTGACGAAAAGTAAATAAATATTCATTCATATTTTGTCATTTTTTGGTAACGTTCACGTAAAATAAAAATTGTTATCTTTTATTATATTTTATAATTTATACAGTTTAAGTCAATTAATATTTTTACAATTGTAACGGCTCCAGCCGTCACATATATATATATATATATATATATATATATATATATATATATATATATATATATATATGTGTGTGTGTGTGTGTGTGTGTGTGTGTGTGTGTGTGTGTGTGTGTGTGTCTGTTTGTGAGTGTGCGAATGTGTGAGAGTGTGTGAGTGTGTGAGTGTGTGAGAGTATGTGTGGGTGTGTGTGTGTGTTTGTTTGTGTGTGTGTGTGTGTGTGTGTGTGTGTGTGTGTGTGACAAAAAATTCGCCTGCGATAACTCTAATACTACAATTCCAAAAATTATAATTCTTTCGTATTCTTCTTCGGTACATCCATATGAAGGGCTGATTAAATTTGGGTTATAATTGGTTAACCGGAAGTACCCTCATTTGAAGATTTTAACAGTTTTTCTTGAAATACGATGTTAAATATCATTTTTTCACATTTATTTATTTATAAATATTAGAGAATGTTTTATTCTCTACCCGATTCGACTGCATTTTATATTTCATACTAAATGGATATGGAGTTATTATATTATAAAGAAATTAAATTTCAAAAATTAGCCAGCTATGCTATAACTATGGAAACAGCTATTATAATAAGAAAATTCTGATTAAATGATGTCAGTGTCATGTGCAATTGACATAGTATGTTTGTGTTTTAATTTTACTGGAAATATAGGATCTTTTGCTAGAAACTTTCTGTATGGAATTTGTAAAAAATACATACAACTGCCGGAAGGTAATGTACAAGAAATAGAATCTTTTGCAAAGAATTTTCAGTATGAAATTTGTACAAAATACATATCTCACGCAAAGTAATGTGCTGGCCACATCAGATTTTTTATTATAAATAGAGTTCTTTAAAAATACTTTAGAAATAGGAGTGTTTTTTCTAAAATTTCCCGGTCACTTATCTGGTGGAGACCTGACAAACTGGCGTTTCGGACGTTGCTTAGGCGACTGAAACAACACATTTCAATGCATGAGTACGAAAATATAATTTTCTGCTTTGTTTTTCATGCTGATGAAAGCAACTCTTTGGTGCACTAGTACTGCACACTTTTGCATCACATATACAAAAATAGACAATAAATGTTCGCTTTGCTCAGGCTGCAACTTTTCTTTTGGTTCGACAGAAAAACACTTTCAGCACTTGGTAAACGCATAACTATTTTCTATTTCGTGTTTACAAAGTCAATTTTCGCTGGTCAAATCAAGGTCATCTGTATCGTGAACGAATTAGCAAATTGGCATACATTCTTATTTACAATGACTATAAAAGCGTGAAACGTGCGTAATAAGGATGGATATTACACCCTTGTTTTTCAAAAATTCATATTGTTTAAACGAAGTTAGGACATTCCATTTTAAAAGGAAGCTCGTTGTTGACAATACCTTCGCTGTAACGTAAGTTTATTTATTAATTCAGATATATTACCTTATTTCATAGTCGTACGAATAATGTTATTTTGACACTGTGTCAGTATCTTATTTTTCACGTATTTGGTTTTACATTTGCTAATAAACTTACAAGTTGACTTAGTTTTCAATTTTCAATGCTCTTACTGTAACACATATTTTTTTCTAATAATAAAATAACAGTAGTATCTTATATACACTCATGAAAACTAAGAAAACGAATTTGAGAGAATGGTCGAAGATAAAATCTTATACATACAATTCGCAGATGACCTTGCTCGGACATGTTTAACTTTTTTTACTGTACTTGCATTTTTCGCCGTTAAATGCATATCTTATTGTTTTTTTAAAATAAATATACCAATGTATGGTGCGATTATAGTCAATAAATTTAAAAATTTAACGCTGTAAGTACCAAGGTAACATAATTTAAATCTCAAAGTTATTATGGTCACAATTTAAAATTAAATTTTACTGTAAATTCCTCTATAACTTTACATCCCCAAAATGTTCGTCGTAACACTAAATTTGAGGTTATATCAAATGTTTACTTCACTCAAAAAATTGTTCTAATATGGAATTCATACCAATAGTTCTACAAATGATTGGCGAAGAAGATGATATTCGATAATTTTACCGCAGGGCATTTGAAAATCAAATTTTTCGAGGGTCAATCAAATATAAACCGGCTTTTTTAAAAAACTCTTTATTCAGTTAAAGGTAATTTTTCTATATCGTTTCAAGTTTCCCTGAACATCTAAGCACCTGCGCCATCGAATTGACAGCTCTCTCAGTTCTCAATTCCTCCTATTTTTGGTCTATGTAGCCATTTGGAAGTGTAGAATTTATAATTAAATTTTTGACAGTTTGTAAATAGTGAACGTGAAGTTAGTTGCATAGCTACCTTTCATTCATAAATAAACTTTTTAATTTTTTTTGACCATAATACTACAAAGATAAATAATTTAAGTTTCAAATTTAAAGAGCTATTTAAATTTAAATTTAACAATATTTACAGAAGTGACCACAATCGCACCATTAATCAGGCTGATAATAGCACCCTTTTCTATTCGGTTTGTAGGATTCAGTGACTTGGTGCATCCAGTACTCATGCGATTGTCATAAAAATAAAGTAGCATGCCAGAGATAGCAATAGATAAAACGAATGATATTTGTATAACTATTATTATTCTACCATAAGTATGCAAATATTGCTCAACCGCAACCTCGCATTAATATTACTGGAGATTTGAATGCGTGTGCATTTTAACAACCCGTTCAAGAGAATGGACCTTTCCAATTTAAAGAGATAGAAGATATGCGCAATGGGGATCTGCGCATAGTAAGTACAATTGAGATCTATGGCGTTTGTTCCTAAAAAATTTAGACGCAAAATGTAAAAATATCTCAGATAACTATAAATTCACTGAGAATACAGGTATTTAAATGACTGCAATATTTTTGAAGTTTCGTTTGACAGCGCAACTGGCAGTTGTTCGCGCCATTTTCTTACTATTTGCAGCGATAGAAAGAGATAGCCGTTAAATTGAAAAGGTCCATTAGTTGGCTCCGCATTCAGATTTATGACATAAAAATGTTAAGCGACTCATATGCCCACAGATTTACCAAAAAATAAGTTGAGCGCTTTTTAAATAATACATACCTATAAATTTTTTGAGTAGGTACCTTTGATTAGTATTTTACCTTCCGTCACCTTTAGGTAAAAAAATTCGATGATGAGTTTTAAATCAATAAGCACATTTTAGGGGTCATAGAATACGATTTTACTATTTTTACGATGATGTCTGTGTGTATATTTCTCTGTGTGTATGTATCTCTCTCTCTCTCTCTCTCTCTCTCTCTCTCTCTCTCTGTGTGTGTGTGTGTGTGTGTGTGTGTGTGTGTGTGTGTGTGTGTGTGTGTGTGTGTGTGTGTGTGTGTGTGCATGTGTATGAGTGCGCGCGCGTGTGTGCGTGTGTATGTGCATGTGCGTGTGCGTATATGTGTGCGTTGGCGTGCGCGCGCGCGCGCGCGCGTGTGTGTGTGTGTGTGTGTGTGTGTGTGTGTGTGTGTGTGTGTGTGTGTGTGTGTGTGGATCCTCCACTCTCCACTCTAACTCAAATACTATCATTCAAAAAATATTTAAACCTTGTATTTCTACCTTTATCTAATATGTGCAATAAATAAAAGGCCTTCAAGTTCCAATATTCCTTATTTAATAATATTGAGGACGTTTCGAGCTAAATCCGCTCATCATCAGCTACATAACAATTGGTCAAATTATAAAAATATACATAACATTGTGTGCTCATTGACTTACCAACTAACAAATTTTAAGTTGAGTATTATAAATAAATACATAAATGTTTATAATATTGAAGCAGAATTACATTGTTGTACAATATCCAAAAATGTGAAATTACATGTAAATTATAGTCAGGTGGAGCATAGGCCCCCAACTCAACAATTCAACATGCCGCTAACACGGCCCATTAACAACTGCGTACACGCCAAAGTTAATTTTAAAATGGTGGAAGCTAAATGTAAAAGTTTGTGGAAGTTAAGTTAGAATTGTGGGAAAATAGCGCTAAATTTGAATTTTATGTAAAAAATGTTTTAAATGTGTGAGATTATTTCTATAATCAGTGTGGTTATTGACAATGTTATTTTTATTTAAATATATATAACAAGTCTCATATAAAAGACGAGAATTTTTGTAAGGGAACCTGCCTAGTATTTTGTAATCTTTAAATTTAAATTTATGTCCGGTTTGACAGTGGTGTTTACACAAAGCACTGTGTTCTTCATTAAGTCTATTGCAATGATACTGATGCTGGTAAATTCGCTTTTTAATGGGTTGTGATGTTTCACCAATATAGTTTTTTTCACAATGCCCACATTCAAGTTGGTAAATGATGTTTTTTTGGGTGTCAGGAGCGGTTTTATCCTTCAAGTTCGTGACCAATGGGTTAATTGTGGTGTTATTATTATTTATCTAATATGGGAAGAATTCATCAGATTCTGGTGTAAATCAGATAACCGTAAATAATACTTTACTTGAAGCTCAAAATAGTTTTTCTTTGAAAAGTACCTTCAAATACTATATTTTCGAGAGCACAACTGCTTTGTTACACAGTTTACATCTCAAATATATGTAACAGAGATAAATGTCACTGGTAAAAAAATAATCATTTCAAATTAATAATAATAGCGTTTTAAAAAGAAAAAAGTAAATAGAACAATAGGAAAGGAAATCAATACAGTTTTCAGCGTAAGTAAATATGTAGGTAGGTATGTATTTAGATTAATAAGAATTAACGATTCGCAAGAAAGTAGTTAGTTGGATTAGATTAGACTATAGTTTAAGATATAAACTGTCAAAATTAGAGTAAAAGTCGCTAATCCAAAAATAAGGATTAGTTTAATCTTTTTTGTGACTCGGGGGTAAATGGCGGAAGGTATTGTGTTGGCCACACCAGATTTTTATACTAGAAATAGCAATTTATTTTTAATTTGAATTTCATCGGTACACTCACTTTTATACAAATAAAAATCACTATTATAATTAAATCCAACGATTTTCTTGTTAATTATCTATAGGAACGTGTACTTACGATATAAACTTATTAACTAATTATTAGAAACACTTGTCATAATATCCTATCATACTACCAACGTTACTTTGAAAGTGTCACTAGAAATCATAAAGTTCCTATCTTACAACTATGAAGTATCGTTTACTATTGCTAAACATGATAATTAAAAATCTCAGAAGCCGGTAAAGAAGAGAATTTATTTTCCGACAGTGTAATCGGACTTCATAGACGTGCGAGCCGCTTTTTATGATGGGGCAGCATTTCCGTTTGAATAAAATAAACTAATGAACTTATACTTTAAGGTTATACTTTGTATTAAATATAATTTATATATGAACTTAGTGACAATTAGTAAGCAGATAGAAATAAGCGGATTGATTCTTTGGCGGTCTTCGTTTTAATATTCGTCATGAATATATTAAAAGATTGCACAGCTCTTAGATTATTGGTAAGTAAGTACGAGTATTATAGACTTAACTTTATAATTATTTATTTTTTGCCGTCAATATACATTCTAGATACCTTAATTTTGTGCAGTTTTAATATATTTTTTAATTATTTGAAAACTAAAAAGATATTTTTTTTGAAGAATATAGTTGTAGGATGAAAATAAATTTTAATTAGTACTCAAAAATGGTACTATACTATTCAGGAGATGGCACTGGCAACAACGCAAATCGGAAGTAGCCGAAATTACATTGGGTAAACTTGTCTCCAATTTCAGCCAATCAGAGAGGTCAAAATTATTCCCTATGCTCCGCAATACTGAATGGTTTAAAGCTTAAATGGAACAAGGTATAGTCAGGAGATTATTCATGGATTATGGAATGTCATTTCTCTGTATTCAGTGGGTTAGCAGGGATACCACCCTTATAAAATTGATGCTGTAAAAGACTATGAACCAGCCTTCAGAATCGTCATGGTAATCATACAATTAATGTAATGCTCGTATGTGGTCCAAATTTAAGTTTTTATTATGTTTGAGCAAATTGGCCTGGAAGTGTGAACGATGCAAGAGTCTTAAGAAATAGTAGGTACGCTTTGTAATGTAATAGATGAAGGTTAGAGTAGTGAACTTCCGAACTTGTTTAAATAATTGACCTTTTATGTCTAATATTTTTCTTAAAAAGTTTTGTACTTTTACTATCTTCTCGTCTCTTTTACCAACTGCTTTCGACATTTTTAATCAATCACAAAACCACAAAAGATTGTAATTCAATGAAATATAATTTGTCAAAATCTTAATACAGTATAATAAAAAAAAAAATTGGTTGTCGTAGATATGGATTCACTAATAATATTAGTTAATAAATTTAATGAAGGACATTACGATACGCAATTGTGTATCGTAATGACTTCATTATGAACGCAAAATATAAAAAATACATTTTAAAACACAAATATTTACAATTGCAAATTTGCGCGTGCAATCTGAACCCTGCTCATGGATCAGGGATCAGGGTTGAAAATTTTTGACCGGATCGCTCGGTCTGACTGATCGGAGTGAGTTTACGAACGCGTCAGATTAACCCGACTGACTTTACGAAGGCTTCAGATTACATCTGATCATTCCGATCGACTTTGCGAAAACGCCTAAACTCTACGGATTTTGAGGACAGGGGATAGACGTTGTCAGAGGTAAAAGAGATAGTAGGAGATAAGGATATCAAAGGAGCGTGTTTGGTGTTTGTAACATTTTAAAAGTAAATTGAATATACATAAGTTATCTGCAAGATGGATGCTGCGTTCACTGTATACTGAGATTAATGAATTTGGTGTCAAGTTTCTTATGCTGGTTTAGATCTTTAGATAAATTTAAACAAAATCCAACAGATTTTCGCGATATTTGTCACCATGGATGAAACGTGGGTCTATTATTATACGCGTTTCAGCCCAAAAAGCAAGAAGCGGTATAGGCAATGAACTCATGTGTTTTGCAAAAATAAAGTCATATTTTTACAAAAACCAAAAAGTGTATAATTTTTAAATTTACATATCTCGCTTCTACAAAGGGCTAATTTAATAATATTAGTAGTGCTAGACCCAGAATTTAATTCTCTAAAACTATTATTTGAAGCATTTATTTCTAAAATCAAAATAAAACCATTTTATCCAAGAAAAACTGTTAATAACTTCAGGTAATATATCACTTCCGGTTAGCCTATTTAATCAAAATCTACTATGTTATTTCCATTGGCATAAAACCAAATTTGAAAAGTTTTGGATTATATTTTAAAATATTTTTTCATTAAAATCTATTATAGGCTTCAAGTAAAGTACCACTTCTGGAAATTATGTAATGACCAAAAAGGGAGGTGCACAACTAGATGTTATAGCAGTCATAAATACAAAATTTCAACTTTCTGCGGCTTACCGTTTTTGAGTTATGCGCGATACGTACGTACGTACAGACGTCACGACGAAATTAGTCAAAATGGATTCAGAGATGGTCAAAATGGATATTTCCGTTGAAATCTGAAAACTGAAATTTTTCGCGATTACAATACTTCTTTTACTATGTACAAGGAAGTAAAAATCTGTTGTGGCCAGCACAATACCTCTCGTCATTTCCATTTTATGTTGCATAAATATTTCTTTATGACGATGACTTCTTTTACTCTTCTAAAGGTTCGAGATTCATTGACGGGATTAGTGGTATTTCTGAACGGTATATATAAAGGAATAATGCAATAAGAAATATGAATTATTGTACATCCTAGAAAAAGCCTTCAGTGTTCAGTGATGTCAGTTAAACTTTTTCGTCAAACGTCAAAGATTAAGTTCTAAAACCTAGCTCGCACTACTACCTAAGAGGTATATAAGGTATTTTTGAATCAAAGTCCTACGATTACGTAGTAACCGCATTGTATTGCGCACGCACACACCCACACATGCGCACTTGCACTCAAAAACAAGAACGCGCACACACTCGCACGTACGCATGCAGATACACGCGCACTCAAGCAGACACATCATCGTAAACGCGTAAAAATCGGATCCTAGTGACAAATGTGCTTATTGACTAAAGTCTGGATATTCGATTTTTAGGATGATTCCAATACTTTATGAGGAATGAGCTTTTATTATAAAAGAGCGCTCGTAATACGAGCCATTACATTTAATACTCAATATTAAAATGATTATGAGATTACAAATGACTACATGATTACATAACGTTTGGTTGTACACCTGATTACGTTAGTGAAACACCCCTCAGTTAAGGGACTGTAATTCTGAATATGTCTTTAATAATTTCATATGTTTCATCAATATGTTACGTATTTATTACATGTATAGTACTGCCTATACATATTGTTGAGTTATGATCCGATGATTTTCCAAGCAATGTCTCCCATTTCCTAGTTGGACGCCCGCTGTTTAGCTCATGTTCGATCGACACTCTTGTTTTCCATTGGAATCATCGCCTGCTGAGACCAACAACGAACTATAAATAGCAATACATAATAATTCTCACGTTAAGGCATCAAACATGTTTTTACAGGATCGCGATAATATTTTTTCTTTATTTCGTTTGTTTTGAATTCCAAAATTCCATTCTTTTTCGCATTAGTGTGTTTATCTGTCACTTTTTCTCATCGGTCAGCTAACCACTTCATTATTTTGTCTTGAAAATATTAAATATGAATGGAATTATAACAACCTTTAACAGGGGTACGTCGGGGTGGTGCGTCGGAAGACGCAACATAGGGATTTCAATGTTACTTTTGAAATACTGGTTCCCCTAATTATTGTTCCTCAGCAAACCGTTAAGGGTTCCAAAATAATGTCAAAATTATATTTCAATTTTCCGTAATTCATCAAAACTATATTCCATATATACATATATATATATATATATATATATATATATATATATATATATATATATATATATATATATATATATATATATATATATATGACAGAGAATATAAATCATTAGCCACGGGACATGCCAATCAGCATTCAGAATCGCCCTAGTTATATGTCTATCACAGCGATGATAAAAAAAAAATTATCACCTTATTTATAGTCGTTACTAGGGGATTTGTTTTCTTCATTTACAACATCGACAGTTAATTTTGAGTAAAAAAATGTGCGATAATCATTGGGTTGATATGAACAACTATGAAAGTAATAACGCAATTGTAAAATTAATCATTTGTAAATAAAATATATGAAAAGTTAGGTTAGCCACACACACAATGTGTCACAAAAATTCATTATATTCTCTCATTAAATATAAGCTCGTGATATGATTATTAATCGAAGATATTGCTCATGAAACCGAAGCAGCACATCTGCATCTTGGTTTCACTCGAGAATATCATCGATGATAATCACATCACTTGTTATATTACGTATGATAATAACAGGCAACAGGTGCATGACATCATTACCGTACGTTTATTCATTTGATGTTTGTTTTGCAAAGCTTCGTAAAAATCTTTAGGTAATTCCTTTTCAATATAGTTTTTAATGAAGAGCGTGACAAATTTCTTCTTGAAGCATATTTTCTTTCGGAATTGTTATTTCGGCAGCAAACAAACACTGAAAGGTACGCCCGTGAAAATAGTAATGCTGTCATACTAAGTAAGCGGTAAATTTCAAATTTGTATGGAGCGGCACGCTTCAACCATTTTTGATCATTGTACATAGCAAAGTTAGTATTGCCATCGCGAAAATTTTCGGTATATACGTACGTATCGTACGTACGTACGTACTTATACTGTTTTCAGATAAGAATAGACTTGTGGCGTTGCAGAGCCTGTCTGTTTTACAGGTTTTACACAAATAAAACTTATGAATTACTTTTGTTTCCTACATGACATATTTGACAACCCGAAACGTCAAAATTTGATCATTTTTAATTCTTTAGTAAAGAAAAAGTTACTTAAAAATTATTCAATGGATTATTAAGTCAAAATGGAATAAATAATATACCTGCTTACATACTGCTATTGTAAACTTGGTTTGCATTTAGACCGATCAGAAAGCTGGAATTGCAAGCCCTATCTTACTCCTAAGTCTATACAGTATACGTATCTCGCATAACTCAAAAACGGTAAGCAGTAGAAGGTTGAAATTTTGTATTTACGACTGGTATAACATCTATAGTTCATTTTTTTTTTAAAGAATGCAGTACAGGGAAGATAGGGCTTATTTGACATTGTTCTCTGATTGGCTTAAATCGAGGAGAAGTTTACACCGACGATATTTATTTCTCCATCTCAATCTTTTCTCTACTCATCTTTCTCTTTTCACATACATTTGTAGTCATTGGCGTAGAATTTGTCGATATTTCATTAAATGAATATAGTACTACGAATAATTTCTAAATATATAATATATAATAAAATATAATATAATAAAATATAATAGAACGTTAAATTATAATACGGCTAATATTATTGTTTGAACGCCAATGCATGTTGAGCTGTCAGTTGTCAATGGCTGCCGTGTATATTCTCAATTGTCAACTGATCTGTTTGTATCATTTTGATTATTTGCGTTTTTCTCCATTTATGTGTTTGCATTTTATTTTTATAGTTGCCATTTAGTGTATTTAATCTGTATTTTTCAATACAAACAATACTAGGTATTCGTTCTTTCTGGTTTTGTTGTTTTATCTAATTGAAGAAGGTGTGCACTGTCGTGTAATTTATATTTTTATACTACCATGACTGATAACAAGGTGCTCAGTACTTCCAAAGGTATAAAGAAAATTCCGAAGGAAAAACTTTTAAAAAGTAGACATTAGGTAATGGTCTATAACAGTTATTTGGCCCATAAAAGTAAGGGTGCAACAAAAACTAAAGTTGTGGCACTCACTGCAGCAGCTGTTGGAATCTCTGAAAGATCTATGTACAAAATTGTTGCGAAAATGGATAAAACAGGTTTCATCACCAAAGAAGAAAAGAATCCGCGAAGATTTGTATTCAAAATTATCGGAAGATTATTATGGAGATTGTGCCACAAGGATGATTTTCATGTAACAAATTGTTAAAAACTGTTGACAAACAATTTACTGTGTTGTTTTAAGCTTCGCTTCTTTACATTCTCTACTGTTATCACGATAATTGTAAATTATTTAAATTAACTGATTTGCAAACTTTTGTTAATTTCTTGATATTTCAAATAAATCCATTTTAATTGAATAAGATAATTCTTTTATTATTATTACCATCTTTGTACAATTACTACTTTTTCAAATGCAGTTTTATGCAATAAATTTAAATATGTGTTTTCATTAGGCTTTTAAAATAATTATAACTTAATCAAATTTTTATTTGAAATTACTAATTTCAAAAGTAAATTTGACATTTTTCTTCATTTTGCTGTAATATTTTAATAATTACCATTACTAAATTACCAATTTTATATTCAAATGTAATTACATGACTGTTAATATTTCAAGTAACTATATTTGAATTTAGCGCCAAATTTTGTAACTAGATTGACCATTTGTCATAGTGTAAATCAGATTTCTAGTTACTACATTTGGGCATTACATAATTTCCAAAAGTGGTACTTTACTTGAAGCCTCTAATAGATGGGAATAACATAATAGATTTTGGTTAAAATAGGCCAAGTGGAAGTGATTACCTGAATTTATTAACATGGGATTTAAGTTTTGTTACAATTTTCTGATCTCTTGTTCGTTTTACGGCAAGAACTGTGGAGTATAAAGTTGTACAGAATTACTACTGTTTTTACAAATTTTATTATGTTTTTAGTTTCCTCACAAATTTAAAAAGAAATTTCATTCGGTTTATTATTAGCAATAGCCATAGTACTTATTTTCTTTTGTCTAGTTTTCACTAATTATTTATAAACGTCAAATGACAACTTTAAAAAACTTCACGAAAGAATTTAAAAAAGCTTGTATTGAAGCTAAAATATCTATAGATGCAAATTTTCACAAAGAATACAGGTATTTTAGTGACTGCAATATTTTTGACATTTCGTTTGACAGCCCAGTTAGCAGTTGCATGCGCCATTTTACTTACTTGTGCAGAGATAGAAAGAGATAGTTATTAAATTGAAAAGGTCTATTGACGTTTATAAATAATTCACGAAAACCAGAAAAAAGAAAACAAATGTCATGGCTACATCTACTAATAAACCGAAATTTTGAAATTTGTTTTTCGCACTCATGCATTGAAATGTGTTGTTTCGCGTCGCCTAAGCAACGTCCGAAATGTCAATTTCCCAGGTCTCCATCAGATAGGAGACTGGGAAATTTTAGAAAAAACACTCTCTTATTTGTAAAGCATTTCTTAAAGAAATATATTTACAATAGTAATAATAAATGAAAACACTTGATGTAAGTTTTACGTATACGTTTTATTTAACTCTTAATCGATTTCGGCTTCTTAGGCTTTCTTCAGAAGATGTACAGTATTGAACTAAATACAAGAATTGTTAAGTATTACTAAACACTACATAACATCTGTTGACAGTAAGGGGATTACTTGGAAAATTCATTTATTAGGGTTTGCCAGACATCTGTATGAATTAAATCTACCTTGTCATTTAAGATGCTCGAACCAATTTTAATTGCTTTTTGTATTTCATAAGCTTCTAGTAAATCCATTTTCGGACCTTTGTCTGTTATATGTAAAATTTTAATATTCTTCTTATCACAGGTATGATTCATCTCATTCTAATGTTTAGCTAGTTTTGAGTCTTCTTTGTTATTTTTGTGAGATCTCATATGATCTTTAAACCTGATATTAAATGTCCTGTCTGTTTGACCTATATACGAGGTTTTACAATCATTGCAATTTATTTGGTATATTCCACTGCGTTCATTTGGATCTGTGCAATTTAGTTTGTTATTTATTAAAAGGTTTTTAATTGTGTAGTTGTTATAATATGCCGGGTTATATTGCACTAGTGTAATTCATGACCTATTTTTAAACTACTATTTCCAATGTAACTCAGTCTGCGATATTGCTTATTATCTTCATTTCCTAATTTTCCATTATAAATTTGGTTTAAGATCAGTTTCTTATTTTTCTTAAATATAAGTTTATCTATGATACCCGGGTTGTAACTATTATTTATGGCAATTTGTTTAATTGTTTTCAATTCTAGATCGTAATTATCATTTGATAATGGGATGCTTAACAATCTGTGAACATGGCTGTTGAAGGCAGCCATTTTTATATTATCGGGGTGATTAGAGTGAGCTGGAATAACTATTTCAGAATAAGTGGGTTTTCGGAATATTTTGTATTCAAAGGATGACGTAGCTTTATTTATTGTAATTGTAAGATCAAGAAAATTTAGTTGATGATCTACTTCTTTTTCTATTGTAAATTAAATGGATTTGTTTATATTATTGAGTAAATTTAGTAATTGGTCTAGTTATCTGTCTGACCCTGTGAATAAACATATGACGTCATCCAAATACCTGTGCCAAAAGGTGATGAGTTTAATTAGGTGGTTGTCAGAATGGAAAATTTTGTTTTCAAGATTATCCATAAAAATTTCTGCTAGTAACGGACTTAAAGGTGATCCCATGGGAAGGCCTTCGTTCTGTTTGTAGTATCGGTTGTTAAATTTAAAATAATTTTTTTGTGGGCAGATATCTAGAAGTGTATGAATTTCTGATTGTAAAACTACCTATGATAACATTGTTAGTGATTAATTGATCTTTTATGATCTCTTTTAATTCTGCAATTGGTATTGAAGTAAATAGACTACTAACGTCGAAAGATACTAATTTGACATTTTTTGGTATGGGAATATTTTTAATTTTATTTATAAGTTCTAGGGAATTTTTAATGCTTTTGGCAGGACTGAAATCTAATATTTCTGGTAAGATATTATTTAATAATTTACACACTTTGTATGATAAGGCTTTAACATAAGATACTACGGGTCTTATGGGAATGTTTGGTTTGTGTATTTTGGGGAGTCCGTAAAGAATGGGGGCGCTCGGGTTCATAGATATGTATTTAATTTTATTTTCATTGAAGGTTAATTTTATGTTATTTAGTGCGCTTCTAACATTTTTTTGATACGATTGTGTAGGGTCTTTTCGTAATTCTACTATGTCGCTATTGGAAATGAATTTTTCAACTTTGTTAATATATTCTGATTTGTTTAAAATGGTGATTGAGTTACCTTTGTCGCATTTAGTTGGTACTAGTTCTTCATTTTTTAGTGTCTTTTTCAAGGAATTAATTAAGGGTTTAGAACTATTGTGTTTGTTGTGTTTAGATTTGTTTATGACAGATCTGACTGTTTTGGACAAACCTAATGGTTTATTATTTATGGGCTTAATAGCTAGTTCTATGTCTGCAATTAAATTAACAAAGTGTTTTTCATTTGGCACAAAACTTGGTGAGAAAGACAGACCCTGGCGGAGAAATTGATCTTCTTTTTCGGTAAGCGTTGTAGAAGACAAGTTGATCACTCTCGGGTGGAAATGGTGAATCTGGTAGTCGGATGATTGGAAGTTCTTCTTTGTAGCATCTAGTTTCAGCTTATTTTGGACAAGTCCGTCAAGTTTTTTCTTCTGGCTCACGTATTGTTGATGTCCCAAAAATTCTACTTCATTACGTGTCTCGCGGTCAAATTTATCAAATAAAATAGGGTTCATGGATTGGGTGATTTTCATATGTATGAGGTAAAGGTGGAGTTTTAAGTTATCTCTCTTATGGTATAGATCTTTCACTTCACTGTGTAACCACAGTTTTTTAATGCTTTCCGCTGCTTTTATTCCATGTTTAGACTTATTATTGCATTTGACGTATATATGTTTCGGACACACACAACACTTCTTGCACTGTAAATTGAACCATAGGTGATTTAAATTTTATTAAATATATTTACCTATAATAGAAAGGTATAGTTTGCCAAACATTCCTTTGCTTAATAATAATAAAAGAAAATGGTGGAATATTGAATAAAAAGCAAGACTGAGCACTCGGGAAGTCTGTAAAACATAACCAATAAACGTAATGTAAAATGTAACAAAACAATAAGAAATTTAACAAGTTTATTAAGTTTAAATTTTCTATACAGGGTGTTCATTTTAAATGGTTAAATGTACAAACAATTTCTATTTCACAAGACAAATTTAAATAAAAGAAAAATTATTTTTTTGGGCCAGTGGTTCTCAAAATACGGGACATAACTTTTTAATTTTAAATGAGAATAAATATTTTTTATTTGCTCATTTGTTAGAGAATTTAATTCAAAATTCAGTGATATCATATTTTTATACCCTTACATAACGATTTTTTTTTTGAGAAAAAAGCATGTAAAGTTTTATACTAATTTGATTGAAATATGGCTATAATAAGAGTGCCACGAATGAAAAAAATGACTACATGTTATTTTTATTACATAGAGTGCCCTGACCTAAGGAAGCGAATGTTTTGTTCTTGCAAGTGATCATAAATGTCGACTTAAAAATATAAAAGTTTTGTATACAACTTTTAATTCAGTACAACTTTGCACTCTACAATTCTTGCCGTAAAATGAACAGGAGAGCAGGAAATTGCAAAAAAACTAAAATCCCATGTTAAATCCATATGTTCACGCCGGACCGTCAACACCCTGTATGTACATAATTTTAAAATTATTAATCTTTGGCATATAAAAAATTCCTTGATTTTGATAGAATTTATAGATTTAAACGATTGAATGATGTTCTGGAATCTAGATCAGATTATTAAGAGTTATGTTGATGTTTATATTATTAAGATCATTTATTTTAATGAACCTACTTTCAAAGCTAAATATGTGCTTCTATAATACGAGTTTTTACATGTTTGCAAGGTTTTTTTGTAAAAAGTACTAAATATTTATTTATTAATATCGTATATCTCGGAAGTTTCTAATTCGTAAAGTAAAATATGTGCTTCAATGTAACTCCTATTAATTAATCAGTAGTAAGACTAGAGAGTGTCACTAATTATGTAAATTAAGCAGTAATAGGATTATAAATACTGGAAAATAACAATTTATTTGATAAAAACGGATCTAGAACACCTGGTTTTAGATAAAAACTTATATTTGGTTTACAAAAACAAATTAATAGTCAAATTATGTAAAGATTGTTAGATCTGCGCAAAAACTTAGAGTGAAACCAAATTATTATAAAAGGAACGTACCTATATCGTACAAAACAATGTTCCGCGACTCGATTTCCAGAGCTTAAGGGCGTAAGGTAAGGTCACAGATAATTTTGCGGCGTGGGAAATTAAAAAATTGCGCTACTGAAGATGCAGTATGTGTGAATCCTATTGTAATCTACAAAGTAGCGGCCGCAATACAGCTGCAAGCAGTATTGTGAGTTATGGGCATGGGCGTGGGTAACCCAAAATCCAAGGGGCAGGGGGCAAATAAGTAATATTTAAAAAAAAATCAAAATAGGTACATAATCGTATATTTCTTACTAGTAGGTAATAAACTTTTCATCTTTATAACTTTTTCTTTAATTGACCTTTAGGTTAAGAAAGCAAAAAACTAAGATTTCTTTGTTTTGCGGCAAAATCTTTTTCTATTATTTGTTCTTTATTTTCTTCCACCTTCTTTCTATGTACACTTAATAGACAGAATACGGACAGCCGATTTTCCTCCATTGTAGACATAAGCCAATTCTTCACTCTTCTTGGAGTAGGGAAAGAACGCTCTATTGAATATGTTGTTGGTGGCATTGTCAAAAAAATTTGGAAAGTAATTTTCATACCGGAAAAAAATTCACATTCTTCTGAAAGTAGTTTTGCAAAATCCATGTTTTCTGCTACTTGTTTCCCTTCCAAATGTGTACCCACGTTAAATATTCCGCTTCCAAATTTTCGATGTCATATTTCTCTGAGATTTTCTTCACGAAATCTGGATCCACAGCATGCTTCTTGATATTAACCGAGTGTAAACGAGATATGGAAAACGCAACACTAGTATGCTGGGAAAAACGTAATTCCAAAGATATCAGAGAGTCCAAGTAAGGGTTGAAAATGGTTATTCTAAAATATTCTTCTGCCGTCTTTGCTACAACGCTTCCTCTGTGAGTTTGTCGACCTGTTATCCTTTAAACTTTAATTTCAAAATCAAATTCCGCAGCTACATCTACGCAGCTTTTAAAAATTCTTGTAAAAAATCTTTCCGAATCATCCCTTTCTTCCTTAAATGATGATATTAAATCTTCAATATGTTTATGTATACCCAACAAATCTATTGCTACTCCTTGCAACTTGTTTGTTATTATGTATATTATGTGGAGACAGATTAGAAATTGAGGCGTTGAAGTAGAACAATACAACAAACTGACCCAAACTTACTATAACTCAGTAGATCTACGCAAAACCTTGCGTAGGCATAGGCAGGGTGCGTCGTAGGGCGTATATTATTTCATTATTTGTCTGGGTATGCAAGTTGCTGGTGCTAAACTGAAACTAGATATGCCTCATCTACACGTTGGCCGAGGTTAGGTGAATGAAAGCCAACGCCCAATTTACACCAACGTGTGGAAAGGCTTTTTGTCTAACTTCGCAGCGACTCGCATTGGCCACTCGCCTTTTGCCGACGCTCGCCTCAATATCGGTTTTTGGAGCACGAGTCAAAGAAACGAGAAACGTCTGATACTAGCCTGATGGTCTGGGCCAAATACACGCCAACGTGTAGACGCAAAATAGTTACGTCGACTCGCCTTTCTTCACCTCGCCTGTATTTGTATATATTGGTTTATTGGCGACAGTTGGTCCAACGTGTAGATGAGGCAGTAAAGGTACGCGCAGCGAATACACGTGCGCGCAAGTAAATACATACACATGTGCATGAACAGGCGCCGATTTATGCTTGTGCATTATGTTCGAATCCAAAAGGTTAATTTTGTGCAATTGTATTTTGCATACTAATAAATATTAAGTTAAATACTCGTATACAGCCTTTAATGATATATACAAAATATAGAAGAAAGTAGAATTAGTATATTGTAAGAGAGTCGACTTTAGGGCCGTTATAGAATTAATCTGAAATTGTTTCTTAAAAAAAAATAGTGGTTGAACGTAAATGCCAGGCGCCCATGATTATGGATGCAGTTTAAAAGGAGTAACGGCCGCGACGTTGAAATCCACGCCATCGAAACTTATCTCCTCCACTTTGTCCGTGCGCTCAAAAACCACGGCGTCGAAAAGTTCTCCCAAACCAAATGTAAAACAAACCGTTCCATTGGCGATCCACCGGAAGCCATTCACTCCACTACGTTCCATGTTAGCTCCCATCGATGCTCAATATAAAATCCCTAACTTTTGAGGGACGGCAAGAACTACATTAACCGTGGTTTTAACTGAGATGAAGGAGGGGTGGAATTTAATGTTGGACAAAAATTAGTTCTGTTGGACGTAATAGTGGAGGGAAAATTTTTCGACGGCGTGGATTTTGACGGCACGGTCTGCTTTGTTTAAAAGTAGCCTAGTGTGAGTGAGAATATCCAGAGTATCAGGCACAGGAAAAAATATTCATTTGGGTGGGACTGTACGTATATAGCTTTTCGAGGAGTGAAAAGATATATGTTTATGCCTGTATTTACTTATTTATTTATCTATAAGGAATATTTTGATTTTATACTGCCACACCAGGGTGCTTTAAATTATTTCCTTATGGGTAGTATTATTTTGAGAAGATAATTTTATGGAATAATTATTACCTTTACTGACTAATCCATCTAGAATGAATATAAATCACTGTTGATGGGTACTATGAAATGTCCATTATTTTATTATTCGATAATAAAACATGATATTTAATTACCATTGTTACAAAGTAAATTTAATGTCTCTATTTTTAAATAATGTTATGTGTAAAGCCTGTTTTACATATTTTTTCTGGTTTAAATCTAGTTCCAGTATTGAAACCAGAATTTAAATAATAAAATGTGTAATGTAAAACAAAAAACGCGTAGGTACCCACTCGAAACTTATTTACCTTCCGTTACCTTTAGATAAGGAAGGTATTGTCTTTGTTTGAAAAATTCGATGGTGAATTTTCACTAAATAAGCACGTTTTAGAGTCCCTAGAATACGATTTTACTATTTTACGATGATGTTTGTGTGTATGTATCACATGTGTATGTGTGTGTGTGTGTGTGTGTGTGTGTGTGTGTGTGTGTGTGACAAATATTTCTCCGTCGATAGCTCCAACACTACAATTCTAAAAATTATAATTCTTTCGTATTCCTCTTCTTTACATCCATAAGAAGAGCTGATTAGATTTTGGTTATAATTATAAGTGGTTTTTCTTGAAAAAGTGAAGTTTTTTTTCACATTTAATGTTATTATAAATATTAAAGAATATTTTATTCTCTAAACCTTTTGATTACATTTTATATACTTCATATTAATGGATATTGAGTTAAAAAATCTGATGTGGCCAACATTAAACCTCCCGCTATTTAATTTTAATTAATTTAAATATATATATATATATATATATATATATATATATATATATATATATATATATATATATATATATATATATATATACTTACATATTTAGTTATGCTGGAAATTGTATTAAGATCCATTCCATATAACTATGGTTATATTTACTCTTTTCTTTTTAAAACGTTACTACTATTAATTTGAAATGATTAGTTCTTTGACAGTGACCTTTATTTGTCAGTTAGATACATTTGAAATATGTAACCAAGGAGTATTGCTTGTTTAAAGCGTAGGATCCGAGATAAAAATTATAAATAATTTTATCCATAAAATATATAGAAAAAGTATTTATGCAAATCTGTAGAAAATTTAATAATCTTTAATTTTTTAATAACACAAATTTTAAAAAAATAACATTTGAGTAGTGGATTCGCACACACACACACACACACACACACACACACACACACACAAACACAAACACAAACACAAACACACGTTAACGCACACGCGCATACGCACACGTACAGTCACATGCACACGCACACGCACACACACTATCGTGAAAATTTTAAAATTGGATTCTAGGGACCTTAAAACGTGGCCATTGACCAAAATCTCGATATTACCTAAGGTTGCGGGAGGTAAAAATTATAAAGAAATTAAATTACATAAAGCTGCCAGCTGTGTAATAACCATGGAAAGAGTTAATATAATTAAGAAAATCTGACAGACAGATGTCAATGTCAAGTGCAATTGACTTATAGTCCGTTCACCGAAATGAGAGAAATTGGTATTAACCCGGGATCCGAACCAAGTTATTCATATTGGTCGATGGTGACAAATTTGAAGATTCAACTTCAAATTTATCATCATCGTCCAATAAGAATAACTTGGTTCGGATCCCGGGTTAGTTCCAATTTCTCTCGTTTTGGTGAACGGACTATAGTATATTTGTGTTATAATTTTACTGCAAATATACAGGATGCAAATGAATTAAGTGCATTACATTTAACCAGTAATATAACTCGTCGAGAACAACAATATTTCTTAATAACTTTTTCTCGAAATCATATATTTCTTTAGCATTTTTTCAACTCCGTAAATTGACGAGTCGTTCCATGTACTTTTCTAATAATTTAATGCAGTAGCAGTAGCTATAAAAATTTTGTTTTAGCAATTAACAGTCTTGTCAATTATTGCAATTACATTTTGACATTAGTAATAAACTTGTTTATAAGGTAAAGTTTTGGCAAAATGCTATTTACGAATAGCAGATACACAGACATTGTAATTACCTATGGTGAAGTTCTCAAGGCAACGAATTTACACGAAAATCATCCTCTTCCTAATATTCGCACATTTATGTTGTACAACATACAATATCTTCGATATTTGCACAATATGAGGTGCCACATATGGCAATTTAGGATATTTTAAAAGAGCAACAGTTACATCCATACCATGTGCAAAAATTTCATTGTTTCCAGTAATTCAATTTTGCGAATGGGTTGTACACTTTTAGGGCTGGATTGATTACAGAAAATGTTTTTAATAATGCACAATACACTTATCTGGACACAAAAATCATCATACTGTAAGAAGATCACAGAATTTTCAACAAAATATATTTGTTTGGGCGGGAATAAATGGATGAATCATTGGTCCTCGTATACTCCCACCTCGTTTAAATGGACAATAGTATGTACTTACATTTTTTGAATAACGTGTTGACACACGAAAACTCATCTCATAACCTCATAACTATGCTCTTCCTCTATTCACACAAGTTCAGAAACCTGTTGTAATACACAATTTTATAAATTTGTTATCCAAAATTTAAATTTCTTTATTTTAAAAATTGTACTATTACGAATTTATTAATAATAAATATGGTTTAGGTGTAGGCTTTTAGTTACAAAAAGAATTTTTACCTTCCGTCACCTTTAGGTAAGGAAGGTATTGTCTTTGGTCAAAAGATTCGGTGGTGAGTTTTTGATGAATAAGCACGTTTTAGGGTCCCTAGAATACGATTTTACTATTTTTACGATGCTGTCTGTATGTGTGCGAGTGTGTGTGTGTGTGTGTGTGTGTGTGTGTGTGTGTGACAAAATTTTGTAATGCGATAACTCTAATACTACAATTCCAAAAATTATAATTCTTTCGTATTCCTTTTCGTTACATCCATGTGAAGAGCTGATTAGATTTTGGTTATAATTGGTCAACCGGAGGTACCCTCATTTGAAGATTTTAATAGTTTTACTTGAACGATGTTAAATATCATTATTTCACATTTAATGTTATTCTAAATATTAAAGAATGTATTATTCTCTATACGATTTGAATGCATTTTATACTTCATATTAAACGGATATAGAGTTAAAAAATTATAAAGAAATTAAATATCATACATATATATATATATATATATATATATATATATATATATATATATATATATATATATATATTAGCCAGCTATGCTATAACTCTGGAAACAGCTGCTATATTAAGAAAATTCTGATTGAAAGGTGTCAGTGTGAAGTGCAGTTGACAGAATGTTTATATTATAATTTTACTGGAACTATTGGAACTTTTGTTAGAAACTTTCTGTATGGAATTTATATAAAATACATACAACTGCCTTAAGGTAATGTACAAGAAATATAATCTTTTGCAAGGAACTTTCAGTATGACCTTTATACAAAATATATGGAACTGACGGAAGGTAATGTGCTGGCCACATCATATTTTTTAATGTTTAATTAGTTTTACTGGTGATAGAATGTATTACCTAATGTTCGTATTGAAATAGTTTAGAAATCACAATTTGGTGATAAATTAGATATTTTAGACGTAAATTAAAATGTTTACTAACTTATCACAAAAAATTGGTGACCTGAATTTAGCGTTTCATCTCTTTATTAAAGTTAAATACTTATACGACTGCAAATACACGGAAGACTGTGGTACGATGGGTGTGAAATTGTCTCTTGTAGTTAAACTGTTACGTAAATACGTAGTGTTCAAGCGCTTATTTTTGTAGCGAGACTCTCGTACGAGAACGAGACGAGACCCAAAAAAAT
>OY720459.1:11357434-11402434 GCA_963082715.1 Harpalus rubripes | reverse complement strand
AATGTTTATTTATGAAGTTTAAGTCACTAGCCCGCAAAGCGAGTGCGTCATATTCTTTGAATAAATAAACATTCTTAACTCACGTGCTTTATAGGTACAATATTTTATCAATTTTGACGACATAATCATAAAAAACATAATATTTTAAAAACACCTCATGTGGCCAAAACTATACCTCCCGCCATTTAAATTTATTAATTCAAATATACATACTTACATATTTATTAATGCTGGAAACTGTATTAAGTTCCATTCCATATAACTATGATTCTATTTACTATTTTCTGTTTAAAACGTTACTATAATTAATTTGAAATGATTAGTTTTTTGACAGTGACATTTATCTGTCAGTTACATACATTTGAGATATGAACTATATAACCAAGAAGTTGTATTTGTTTAAATCGTAGGTTCCGGGATTTAAATTATTAATAATTTTCAAAATTTATCTATAAAATATATTTAAAAAATCTGATGTGGCAAGCACATAACCTCTCGCCAGATATTTTACCTGGTTGTACGCATAAAACGAAAAATATTTTTAAATACAAATACATATATTCATGTCTCACTACAATATATTTCTCACATATATTTCGAAATCTATGGGATATTTTAATATAAATTATGTACAATACATACATTTTCTTTATATTCAACATCCTGAAATTTTCTTTTTCTACTTTCCATTTCTTTTTCTTTATATTCGTCATTTTTTCGCAAATTGCTTTTATATTCTTTTTTACGTATATTCTTTTGCGTTGTTGGCTTTTTATTTATTTTCATAATCTTCATAATGATGTATCAAATATTTTTGACAGTGGCATACAAATATTTTTGACAGTGACATTTATGTGTCAATTACAAACATTTGAATTTCTTGCCTTGAAGTAGTTTGATCTGAGAATTTTTACATCAAATTATTTTATATGCCTTTCTTTATCTCTAAATCTATAGAAGATATAATAATGAATTTATATTTATCGAATAAAGAATTTAACGTTCTTTTCTTGTAACTACTACTTCCGGTTGTCCAATTGTTACCAAAACTTAATCAACTCTTCCCATTATTGTTAGATCCTTACTTCAAAATGTCCCAAGTCTTATAGTATTTGAGAAATCGTGAATCCAACAACCACACACACACACACACACACACACACACACACACACACACACACACACCCACACCCACACCCACACCCACACCCACACCAACACCCACACATACACCCACACAAACATACGCACATCATCGTAAAGATGTTATAATCGGATTCTAGAGACCTTAAGACGTGCTTATTCACTAAAATCTGGATATGCGATTTTTAGCATGAATTCAATACCTCTCTTAGCGAGAGGTAAAAAGTATTAATGCAAACATGTACTTTGTTATAGTTTGGGAACTATTGTTTTAAAATTAATTTTTTTCAATAAATGAATGTAAAACTCGATCTAATTACACCTTTATTTAATGATTTTCTTCTATTCCCAATAATAAAGAAAATAATCGATGTGCCCGAGAAATACCCTGTATAACTATTTAAAAATTTCAGTACCTTTATCTGCAATTACATGGTTATTCTTTCGTGCACAAGCTCCAATTTCACCGACTGCAGCTTGCATACGAAGATCGTATTTTAAATTTGTAGCTGATAGCATACGATGCGAGATCGTGACAGCCGCCAGGAGTAAAGAACAGTGGTTAGAATGGCTAGAACCACCCCCGCTCGGCTAAACACAACCTACTACGGTTCCCAGAATCTCAACACAGAAGCGTACATTACAAACACGCACGCATCTTTTACAGATTATTTTATACAGCAGAAAATCGTACATATCTCTGTATGTATATTCCGTCTAAAGGCTAGAAAACGAAATGAAAATTTTTATCTTTTTCTTCTATAATACAGGCCTGAACTTCAGGCTTACGACGTCATGTAGATTAATCAACTAAATATGATAATACTGTAACGTGAGAAGTTACCTACGACATTTGGTCCGCGAGCCTCTAGCCAGTGCGTGCGAGCCGACGCCTGATAGAAGTTCTAGAGTCTAATTGGCGAAAAAATTCAAAGTGGGTGACGTCTGGCGGCAGATTTGTGAACTAGAGGAATAAGGAAACGTTGATAGCATACATTGAAACGTATGTAATTTTAAACAGGTTTAATTTTTATTTGTTGTAAAAGAAAGTGAGATATATAGTGTATATTACATTTCAAAAAGTACAAGTTTATATTATATCCCAAGTGACAAAATATGATCTTAAAATTTTCTTCCTATATAGTTTTGACGTCTCCAATCGGTTCAATTTTTTTCTTTTTTAAAACAGGATGGTAAAATTCTTCTAGTTTTATGGCCAAACTATACAGTTTGTCATGCTTTTTAACAAGTTTTCCCCTTACTTGTTCCAAATCAGTACAACTTAATTTTTCTATTTCTTCTGCTCTGTAATACACAAACCCATAAACAAATAAATTAATAGCATAATAATAATAATAATGATAACTTTTGTTGTATAACAATAAATATAGTTTTTATTTTTACTAACCTGTTTATATGCAACAAAACTACAACAATATGTTTGCATTTGCCTCCCAATCCTGCTCTACAACTAAATTTTGCATTCCAGAAATTTATATTTTCATTTAATAAAATTTCAATTATATGAGGATCTCCACACAAATGACTGTTTTTTAAACAAGATCCCAGTATGGTACCTGATCCATCAACTATTATTTCACAAAGCAATACATGTCCTGCCTTAAAAATTACTTCGCCTTCCTTTATGACGTGCAGAAGCAATGTATTCAAAAATATCACCTAACCTTATGACTTTATGTTAATTTTCTCCATATTAAATACTTTGCACTTTGAAATGCATATTGCCAGCAATAAGGAATGAGAGATCTCTCCTTATTCCTCCGCCATCTTGCTACCGTCCGGCCTGCCACCTATAGTTCAGTTTTTTCGCCAATAGTGACCGAATGGACGGAGAATCGGAAAGCAATCCATAACATAGATGGGACGCGTGGCAGGCGGACGACGAAGCAGACTTTTGTGTAAATAAGACGGGAGATTAGCGTAATTACCTGACCATTGTTATATCAGTCGAAACAAGAGATTTGTTAACTACTGGATAGAGTAAGCGTATACCGATACATGTATTTCTTGTGAACCCGGCCAGATTAAGAGAGAACACAGGAAATGTGAGTGAGAAGGATATAGATAATTCCACTTTGGACAAGTAAATTTGATATTTACATCACTGTCAAATTCACATCTGTCAAATTCACGTCAAATATTTGGTTTAAATTTATTTAATCGTGAAACGTGATATAAATACGAGTACGATGCTAAATTAGAATACATATAAGAATATAAATTTGACAATTAAATAATTAAAATAATTAAATTTCAATGAGGATAACAATAATAACCAGAGACAACTATCTAAAGAGAGATTGGACAGACTTATGGGTGGCCTTGTAACAAAGTTTTTGGATGAGGGGTAAACGGAGCATGGGGAAAATAGTTCCATGTATATTTCTTCAGAGGGCAGCAAAATCACAAAAATGATGAAAACTTAACATAGAAGGCAATGCAAAACAATATAATAGAAAATTTAAACGTCAAACTGAAAAATTTAAAAGCTGACATGACACATACTTTTTGATTCCACATTATTTGAATTTTTATATGTTTACCGGTTTCAGGATATTATTCCATTGTTTACATGTACAAAAGTAGGCTGGTAACTAAGTAATAACTGTATCTGTATGGTAATATTATTACCATACTGACTTGTCAACAACGGTCTACAAAATGAAAAAAAAATAAAATGAAAATATAATGCTCTTCATTAATACATACACATAACGTTAGCCTCTCGTTCTAAATACGGTCTATTTTATTCTAAAGTAATAAACATGTGGAACAAAGCACTTAATTTAAATATTTGTCATATTGACATATTTCAAAATAATTGTTCTGTTAACCATAGTAATCTGAAAGTAGCATTAATGAGAGAATTTCAAAAAATGGTATTTATCAATAATGTCTTAATTTTCTGAAACCGATAAACTATTGAACAAACCACGGATGTTATTAATCATAACAAGACTTAGATGTCTTAAAATCCTCGCTCTACGAGCTCGGAGTTCAAACCGACATCTTCGACAGTTATGATATACATAACATTCCTAGGTATGTTAATAGCTATTAAAACATACGGAGAACTCGTAAGGTATCTTTTGAACATTAATTACTTTTTATATAATAATATTTATAAATTTTTCTTATATATGTTTCTGTAGAATTTCATGGAGAACAAATTCTTAATGCTTGTATATCGAATGACATAGAACTTGCCGGAACTTACAAATTAGGAGATAAATATCCTGAACATTCATTAAATGACCTTGATCATTTGCAATTCTTCATAAGAATTCTATATGAGAAAAGAAAGGAACCAACACAAAAAGAACTATAAATCCACAGTAGTTTTGACAATATCGTTCATAAAGTTACGACTATATGAGTTATGTGAAGAACTATGAAGATGTTGGAGGTTGATATTCCTTAGCTCCCAATTTTCGTTTCTTTTTTTCACCTACGTAGATCTCTTTTCAACACATATTTAAATAATATTTAAAAATTCTTTCAAGAAAATAATACTAATACAACGATGTACATATCCGATTGTGTTGCTTACAAGTTTTAGTTTATATCACAAACATAGATGTAAAAATATAGTTCAGATATTACAGTACACAAATGAGTAATTGAATCTTGCCAAGAGCTGAGGATATTGCAAAAAAAATACAAACTTGTATATACACAAACATTTATATTTTTCACTATTCCTCAAAATAATTATCTGAATAAATATTAAACTCTCTTATTAATATTATTTATATACCTACTAATTGTTCTTTTGCAATTTAAAATTTGTACACCATATTTTTAATGAGACTGTACTCTCTATTATCATGATTATTATTTATTTGTTTATTTATGCATTTATTTGTTTGTTTATTTATTTATTTATGCACTTACAATAACCAAACAATTATACTGTTAATGTTCTTATTAGAATTCGTTGCAAGTGACATTTGTAGTTGGTATTTAATTGCGATGGTCATTGCATAAAAATATTGTTGCATTGTGTTCTTTGTTTCTAATGCTCAGATTAAGGGTTGGCGCCAGGCAGACGCGCGAGCCGCAGACTCTTGACACTGCAACAAAGGGCTAGCTAGGGCCATCTGGCAATCCGTACATGATAAGCAGCGATGACAAACTTATGATGTTCTAGAACGTTCCACGAGCCACCCAACCACCCACTCACACCGGGGGCGGGGAGGTGCAACCCTCACCCCCGAAACGCCTATGATCGGAAGGAGGCAAGAGGGATATTTTGATTTAAATACGGGGATAAACGCTGTATTCGGCAGTCTGGTTTCGGCCAGACTCACAGACCTTGGACCTCTGGCATGGTTGACATGTTGGGTAACCCAAGGCTCTGAACTCATCGAACTCTTACACTTGGCTCGTCCGAGGTAAGTTCTCCAGATCTACCTTCGACTCCGCTTTCCAATATACCTACCTACTTTCCCTCCATTTAGCTGCTATGGCTATGTCAGGCACGTTTGGAGTCCTACTTTCCCCCCATTCAGCTGCTATGGCAATGTTAGGCACGTTTGGGGAACCTCCATACTTTCCCTCCACTCAGCTGCTATGGCTATATCAGGCACGTTTGGAGTCCTACTTTCCCCCCATTCAGCTGCTATGGCAATGTCAGGCACGTTTGGGGAACCTCCATACTTTCCCCCCACTCAGCTGCTATGGCTATGTCAGGCACGTTTGGGGATCCTACCTACTTGCTCCCATATTCACCTGATTTGGCTCCTTTTCATTTACGAGGAACTTAACTTGGACAAGCACTATATTATGATTTATTGTTGTCACAATGATATAATGAATTTTTATCCACGTGACCTAATATTGGTTGCCAATCAAACGTAATTTTGCGGGTCTCGCTGCTTGCAGCCACCCAAGCTCAAGATGTGTGCCGTATCAGCACCGAACGCTGGCATGTCCACGTTCACTTGGGTATCACTTTACAAATTACACCCCGACGGGTACGACACAGGTACTTGTTGGGATAGACAGTATGGCGACACAGTCAGTAAGGATGTCCCGTTACATAAAATTGGTTATGGTGACGAAGGATGTTCCGTTACATAAAATTTGGTGCCGTGACCAAGGATGTTCCGTTACATTAATAAATTTTCATAATACGTATCAATATGGGTTTTTCTTTTTCTTTCAAATATTAAAAATACTGATTTTAAAAACACCGGTCTACGTTTTAAAGATCTAGTTACCGTGGTTTAGTTAGTTGCATATGTTGATAGATGGCGAACTTTATAACGATACAAAAGCATTGAGTTTCCAATCTCTGTTTAGATAGTTGTCTCTGATAATAACCTAATAACTGTCAAATCCGTGAGACAAAAGAATGACAAATAACGAAAATTAAGACAACAAATCGGTATTATGTATTACTATCTCTGTCGATCTGGCCGGGTACGTATGAAGATTCACTTGCTCCATCCATTAGTTAACAAATCCCTGGTCGAAGCATTGCTAGAATGCTCTGGCGAATATTAGAGCCACTAGCCACTATATACTAGTTAATTATATTCTTACTCTAAATTAGTATTTAATATTAGTTTAACTATAGTAATCGTCATTGCTATTATTGTAATGAATGTAAATCATGAATTATTTCATATTTAATATTCAATCGTACGACTGTACTTATCTAAATAAAAGCGCGATGCATCTCACGAGATCACCGGGCACAGGCAGTCTTCAAGACTCATTTGGTTGGGATGGGCTAAATTTGATAACAGAGTCTTCAAAAGTCAAAGTTTTGTTGGAAGAATTATATTAAAGTGAAACCGAATCCTTGTGCTGCAGATAGACTTCTTTCACTTCTAGAAACTACTCATGGTAGGTTTTTTTGTATATTTATTTACTATTTCTTTCGATATTGTATTATTGCGTGATAATTGTAACATTTGTAATAATTTTGTGACAGTTGTAATAATTTTATAATAGTTATAATAAATTTGTAGCATTTGTAATAATTTTGTAGCATATACTACTTGATTCTAATATGTTTATACAGTTTCCTAATATTTTTAATTATATTTTATTTAAGTTAAAATTCGTATTTTACTTAATTTCCTATTAATTTTGACACCGCTCGGTCAGAATTGGAAATAAATTTATTTTTAATTGAAAGATGAAATACTACCCCTGCTACCAAGGTAGGTGAGTTTTGATAATAGATCAAGCAAAAGTATAAAATTGTGAGGTTGCTACATTATCCTTTAATATTTATTTATCGTTTAATAAACATTTATTTTAATTAGTAATAATTCTTTGATTTTTACAGCCAAATAAATAAAACGTTACATTATTTGAGAAGTAGGTAAATATCGGCCGATGATACACAATCAGGGCATTCTGCCTACCCGTGTAGCGGTCAACGGTCAACACTGTATATATTTTTTAGTTCGCCTCCAACTTTGTAATTTAAACAATGTATAGATCTAAAATTATAATAAAGAAAATAGTTATTTGCTAGTCATTTGTCCCTATACACCCTACATAGACTCATTCCAGTACACTGGCTTGCAAAAAATCTTGCACACCTTATAAATCAAGTAACCGAGTTTTTACCATTTCTTAGCAATTACTACGTTTACATGCAGTTTTGAAAATGGTTTCAGTTTTCAGTGAAAATTATACAAAACTGTTTACATGCAGTTTTCAAAACAAGTTTAAAAATTGATTTGAAATCAGTTTCGGCGCATGCGCATTTAGCTGATGTAAGTGATAGATCTTCTTTACTCCAAATACCTCGTTTTGCTATTATTTCAATTATTTTTTATACTTCATACCACTACGCACTAAAACTACACAAGTGTCAGTATATTTGAAGGTTAGTAACACGAAGCGACAGAAACGTTATGCTCTGTACGCATGCGCAGTATCGAAACTGAATTTTAAGTGTTTACATACGTTGTTTTGAAACTAGTTTTCAAGTCCAACCCATGAATTTTAGTTTTGGTTTGAGATAATTCAAAACCGTTTTGACATTGTACTGTATACATGGCGTTTTCAAAACTAAAAACGTTTTAAAAACGGTTTCAAAACTACATGTAAACTCAGTAAATGTAAATAATAAATTTATTGGTATTACTTGACTCTTAGTATGATTGTAGGGATGATGAGAAATAATTGGAGATGCAGTCGGGGTAAACAGTGTTTATTAAATAGTAATTTAATTAACTTTACTACGTTTCGATTCCAAATGATTCATCAGGGATAGTTAAAATACAGTTGGAAAATAAGATCATTACATTACAAAATCAAAAATGTAAGAATGAAAATGTCACCAAAAAATATCAGAGGTAATAAAATGTGTGCATACATCAGAAACAACTAAAGATTTTATTACCTCTGATATTTTTTGACGACAGTTTCATCCTTACATTTTTGATTTTGTAATCTTGTTTTTCCAACAGTACTTATCCCTGATGATGTATGTATTTCGAGATGCTAATGCACTTAAAATTAAGTTTAGAAATATAAAGAAGTGTAAGCAGAAATATTCTGCTAATAAAAATTGTATGGTACGAACTGGTGGAGGACCCCCAGATTTTGTGTATATAGCAAATATTGATATGGAGATGAAAGATTTAATTGGTACTACACCTCTCGAACAATAAATTTTAGGATAAGGGTCGTAATAAAATTTCGTCATGATAATCAAAGGCATCAAAATCCCAATCAAGCATTTTAGTAACCTGTCACTGTCATGACAACTTAAATAGGTAGAGTAGGTATTAAGCCTATGGCACACTTATCGATGAGCATCAAGGAGCATCGATGAGCTCATCGATGAAACAACAGTACGCACCCATTATCGATGGTTTTCAATTTCATCGATGACAAATACAGCGATTTTTTCTGTGACGTAAAAAAGTTATGTTGGTAATAATACCAGTGAAATGTTATTATGTTTTTAAATAGATATTTCCCGTTTATTGTTGCTGTTTGAAGGCGCTTTCTTTTTAGGGGGAAATTGAAATGATCTTACCTCGTACTGAACTGAATTAAACTACTCCTAAAAAGAACAGTATATTTTTAAAATAAGAAGTAGAAGATAAAAACATATATAGCATTATATTTATAATATAATAATATGATGAATTTATTTGTGGTTATAGTCTGTTGTAAATGTGACTTGATTTTGACATATTAAATTCTTTTACCTTCGAATATTTAAATATGGATGTATTTGTTATGGTAATTAAACATGATATAACGTTTCAAACTAATTAATTTCTTCCATTCATGTCATTTTAATATCAAATACTTACAAAAAAGACAAAATACATAGCAGTCAGTCATATTGAAGTGACATTGACATTCGGGATCAGTTTAGGATCTATATGATCCTGTTTCAAAGGTGGTGCTTCGCGGGGGGCGGGGACGAAGAAAATGGGTAGTACAAGATCATTTATCCCCTTTTAAAACGAACGATTTAGGGTAGATTTGTGCTACTCGGAGTTGATCTTCTTGATAAAAAGAAAGCGGTTTTGGTTTTCAAAACACTGTTTTATATTTGACACCTGACACTTTATTATCTATTTTGTCGTTAACGTGAAATGAGACTCAAAAGATACGTCTAAAATGAGATACGTTCGTTTAATCGATGCTCTTCGATAAAAATAGCGGCGCCGTATTTTTCATCGATGACGGGTGCGTACTGTTGTTTCATCGATGAGCTCATCGATGCTCCTTGATGCTCATCGACAAGTGTGCCATAGGCTTTAATTACCGAAATTCACAGATAATTAGCAATGGTAAAACTGGACGTAACTTTTAACAATCCTTACAACTTTACCGGAAAATTATACGCTTATAACGTAAAGGAAAATTGGTCTGCGCAAAATCTCTAATTAATCACAGATAACGTTAGGTTAGATTAGGTCTCGGAACACGGCTTATTTTATTCTAAAATAACAAAAATGAGGAATAAAACATAAAATTTGAATATTTGTTGTATTGACACATAATGTCATTCTGTTTATCATAGCATTCTTAAAGTAGCTTTATTGAGAGAATTTCAAGAAATAACAATTATAATACTCGCCGTCAAATGAGTATGAATTGATGCTCAACTTTTCCCCTTTCCGCATGCTGTCCCTTGCCATGAGGTGTTGCCGCTTCTTCATAACTTTGCATTTTCAACATTGCTCATATGAATTGGCAACAGCGTAGAAATTTCCATTTCATTATTATTTGACAGCAAGTATAGTAATGTCTTCATTTTCTGAAACCAATAAACTATTGAAAAAATAACAGATGTTATGAATCATAACGAGTCTTCGATGTCTTAAAACCAACATCTGCGCCAGTTATGATTTTTATAACAATCCTATGTATGTTAATAGCTAAAAAAACTGACAATGTTGTAACTGTGATCACTATTTGATCTATTGTGGAACAGGTTCTTCATTGTGATTAATTTACCTTTCAGAAAAAAAACAACCAAGTATGTATTTGAATTTTTGTTAGTTTAGACATCTTAATTGACACTATTGATATTAACAAGTTAAAAATCAAGATCGGCTCAATACATTGAAAAATAAGTTTACCTACGGGATTTTTTGCAAACCAGTGTTCAGGTGTCTCATTTTCGATGTTTTTTAAGGTATCTCGGGTAATATGAATGATAGAGCGAAACCGTTTACACATTGCAGGGTCAGTGTTTCGAGAAAACTTTAATAGTCACCACAGAAATTTTCGATCTTCTTTTGTTTCTGAGATACAGGCAAAAACTCGTTTTTCGCTCATTTTGAAAATATATCGTATCTTATTTATTATGATAGTTAGAGAAAAAATGTTTTTACAAAAATTTTACCGTTTTTTAAATAGAATAAAATGGCGTAATTAGATTTTAACTTAATAATTCTCGATATATAACACAAACTTATGATTTTTTAAATAAGAACCTATGTTAAAAATAGTCTCGTCTTTTTGCTTATTTTATAAGCTTTTCAATGATATATAACAAGTCTACATTTTTTTGTTTTAAACATTAATAAAAGACGAATTATGAATTTATTGAGGTGAAAATATTGGAAATTATTAAGAAACAAATGAAAAAATTTATTACAAATCATCATTTCTTTATTTTGATTCAATATCTATTAATTTGGTTCTCAAAATTATTCTTAACCAATTATTTTCGGGTTAGTTAAATTACTATTTATCGACGTTACAGTTGGCTTTGATACAATCCGAACAAAATGGTTTAATATGCTTTTGAAGTAAATAAATTGAAAAAATGAGTAAAACTGAAACAAATACTATTAGAAATATGCAAATGATGATCTGGAATAGATTTTTTCATTTGTTTCTTAATAATTTCCAATATTTTCACCCCAATAAATTAATAATTCGTCTTTTATTAATGTTTAAAACAAAAGAATGTAGACTTGTTATATATCATTGAAAAGCTTATAAAATAAGCAAAAATACGAGACTATTTTCAACATAGGTTCCGATTTAAAAAATTATAAGTTTGTGTTATATCTCGAGAATTATTAAATTTTCAAAAAATCTAATTACGCCATTTTATTCTATTCAAAAAACGGTAAAATAAGATATGATATATTTTGAAAATAAGCGAAAAACGAGTTTTTGCCTGTAGCTCAGAAACAAAAGAAAATCGAAAATTCCTGTTGTGACTATTAAACATTTCTGGAAAAGTTGACCCTGGAATGTGCAAATGGTTTTGCTCTATCATTAATATTATCCGAGATACCTTAAAAAAAACATCGAAAATGAGACATTCTGTACATTCTTCACTGATATAATTCCTTCGATACTCATACTTCCCTGTTGTAGTCTTATATGCATGCATATGAATTTGCCCTAGTTATAGTACAGCGGTAATCAAAATGTTTCTCGCTTGGTCGGCAGCGCATGACACGGATTAAATCGTGCATAGCCAACTACTCGCCTGATTTTTCGCCTCTGCCACTTGATATCAACATCAGCTAGCTAGAAATTTACTTATCATAATTAATATTTTCCTATTCACGTTCTAAATTACTGGGATCGGAGAAAGTCCCGCAAAAAGGACGAGAGATCGCGGCAAGCCATGTCTGCGGCTAATGCTAATCAGCTCACACAACGAGTATGGTTATTTATTTGCAACGTAAGTGTAATCATAGTTATTATAAATGTGAGAGTTTTACTCCTATTTAGGGATAGAAATTTATATTGAACTTTATGTTTTTATATGTTTAATAACATAGAAAATTGTTTATTGAAATGTATGACATACTATCAGAAAATTGCGATTATTAAGTGAATTGTTATGAATGGAAAATATATACTTATTATTTCATTCACGATATTTCTCACATTTGACTAACACGAATACAAAATTCATTCATACTACAATATATCAGTGTGAAATTTATTTTATGTCTGATTTGTCATCTTTCCAGTAGTGGCCTTACGGAGATTGGGGGGCGGTCGGCGGGGGCAGTCCAATTTGAAATATACTAATACAAATTCGACCCCAAATCTTTATTAATACAAATCAAGACGCCACCGGTTAAGACTAAATTATTGTAACGTTTTATTTATTTGGGTGAAGTAAAATCAAAAAATTATTGTTAATTAAAAGAAATTTAGGAGATAAACTTCTTTTGGCCTTTTTGGGAAGATTTTTATTTTTAATATTACTTCGAAGACTCAATGGCATTCATCTTCAGCAATCTGTTATAATACATTCTAATTTTGTTTTTTACCTCCCGCTACCCTTGGTAAGGGAGGTATAGGGATCGTGCTAAAAATCGCATATCGAGATTTTGGTAAATGACCACGTTTTAAGGTCCCTAGAATCCAATTTTAACATTTTCAGGATGATGTCTGTGTGTGTGTATGTGTGTGTGTGTGTGTGTGTGTGTGTGTGTGTGTGTGTGTATGTGTGTGTGCGTGTGTGTACGTGTGTGTATGTGTGTATGCGTGTATCATTTCAAAATAATATAAGTAACGTTTTAAAAATAAAAAAGTAAATAGAACAATAGAAAAGGAATTCAATACAGTTTCCAGCATTAATAAATTTGTAGGTATGTATTTAGATTAATAAAAATTAACGATTCACAAAACTAATTAACTCTGTTTATCTATTTAAGTTATAAATGTCAAAATTTATTTTAGAAATTCTTTTCGTATTATGATAGTCACGACATTTATTTGTTGATCATTCGGTTTAGAAATTATTGTGTATACGTGCGTGACTTTGAATGCCCTAGCCTATGCATCCTGTACCCCTAAAATAATCCTGTCCCGAAGATAGCGCTTAGTTTTTAAGAGTCGACATTATTAGTTACTCATGGAGTAAACATGTAAGAGTCTAGATTAGTTCGTCGAGTCGTGCAGATGTTTTGTTGTCGGAACTTGTAGTGTTTTTAGTTTTGGGGCGCGTGCTAAGCGCCTGCCCGCTGGTTTACGGAATGTAATATGTTAAGCTTAGTTGTATTAGTTAATAATGTAATCATGTAAATAAAAAGTTAGTAGTCAGTAAAATCCCAAGTATTTGTCCATGTCCGTAGTGTTCATCAAGTGTAAAGTGTGTGTGTGTGTGTGTGTGTGTGTATGTGTGTGTGTGTGTGTGTGTGTGTGTGTGTGTGTGTGTGTGTGTGTGTGTGTGTGTGTGTGTGTGTGTTCTTTCCTTCGCACGAAGTCGTGGACGCCAACCATCCAAGCGTCCACCAGTTAGAATAAACTGTGTCATCGTTGGAGTAAACAGTAAGAAGCAGCAGTAGAAGAAACAAGGAAAATAATATTAGCAAATCCGTCATCATCTTAGGAGACCCCCTCGTGTTACAATTCACTACGTAATTAACTGCTGACTAATTAACTATCTAACTCTTTAGCAAAGCTGTGTCGCTTATATAGCAGCCCTAATATTTACTGAAATATTCTAGCAAGTTGTGTACAATTAATTTTTCTATAATTGTTATTTGAAGTTATTTTCCCTAAAATAAACCATAAACAATTGACATAGTTAAAACACTGCTAGTCATCTTCTCCCTAGTCAATTCCTAATCACCATTCATTCTAGCACCCAAGGTGTTTAGAAATGGACACGACACGATTTCAAATTTATCAGTCGTGCCAAAGCTATTTTTTCGGCCGATTAGAGCTGATCCTTTTTGAGCCGAGCCGGGCGTACGACCAACCAATCCGAGAAATCGAGAGAAACAATAGAAATATGAACTTCGTAGTACAAAAACCTACCTTGCTATACATGGGACAAAAGAATACTCTATCAGAAGAATGTGCAGGCCTTATAGACATACTAGTCGCGTTTTTACATGATAACTTATCTCACCTCAGTATTCTCACTAATTTTGACCGTTCTTTTTGTCGTAACTGAAGTGAGATAAAGTGACACTAAAGTGAAGAGTTCCTTCCCCCTTACTGATTCTTAGTCACCTCAAGAGGTTGTGCTTGTTGAGTTTTTAATCTTAGATGAACGATGAGGATGAATGTTTTGCTGTCACTGGGTGTCACATACAAAGTTTGAAAAGGTTATTTATTTATTATTTATTTTTTTAATAATATTATTATTATTTTATTGGTTATTTGAAGAAAATGACTGGACTTTAAATAATGATTATTTAAAATTTTCTTAAATGATGACATGAGTGATATAATATGGACAATTTGTTATTTTCATCAAGTTCAGCGGATAGTAATTCGAATTTTCTAACAGACAGTAGACAGTTCTACGGAATTTGTTGTCGTTATTTTTACTACACAAAAATCTCAACTCAACTCATGTAAATCTCACCTCACTTTGAGGTGAAACAAATGGAAAAATCTGATGTGGCCAGCACATTACCTTCCGTCAGTTCTATGTATTTTGTACAAATTTCATACGGAAAGTTCCTTTTTAAATTAAATACATATTCTATTTCTTGTACATTACCTTCCGGCAGTTGCATGTATTTTATGCAAATTTCATACAGAAAATTATTATTTTGTGACGTTTTCTATATACAGTGTAATGTATCTGCAGAAATAAAAGATTTATTATTATATTATTTCGTGTACATTACCTTAATGCAGTTGTATTTATTTTATACAAATTCCATACAGAAAGCAAAAGATTGTATATTTCCACTAAAATTATAAGACAAACACACTATGTCAATTTCACTTGACACTGACATCTTTCAATCAAAATTTTCTTAATATAGTAGCTGTTTCCACAGCTATGGCTACTTTATGAAATTTAATTTATTTATAATTTTTCAACTCTATATCCATTTAATATTAAGTATAAAATGCAGTCAAATCGTATAGAGAATAAAATATTCTTTAATATTTATAATAACATGAAATGTGAAAAAATTATATTTAACATAGTTTTTTCAAGAAAAACTGTTAAAATCTTCAAATGATGGTACTTCCGGTTGACCAATTGTAACCAAAATCTAATCAGCTCTTCCTATGGATGTAACGATGAAGTATATGAAAAATTATAATTTTTGTAACTGTAGTATTAGAGTTATCGCAGACGAAAATTTTGTTACACACACACACACACATCCACACACACACACATCCACACACACACACACACACACACACACACACACACACACACACACACATACAGACATCATCGTAAAAATAGTAAATTCGTATTCTAGGGACCCTAAAACGTGCTTATTGAGTAAAAACTCATCATCGAATTTTTTGACCAAAGACAATACCTTCCTTACCTAAAGGTGACGGAAGGTAAAAAGAACGAGAGTAATGTCTAATAGAATTAAAGTTGGTGTTACTAATAAAGGTAATGCAATCCAATATTAAATGGCGGAACACTTGAATAACTTATTCTGTTTTTGTATTTTTAAAGTCTATATTTTAAACCTGAGTGATCAAAACCATCTGATAGTCACGTGACCCGCATCTTTCCTCAATGACATCAAAACTAGACTTCTGGGAAGAAAAGTTTGGTATGTAAGTTCATGGACGTACGAATTTTTATTATAAAGAGTACGACAATAAATTTGTGGTGTTCGTCCGTTAAAACCATTTTGGGTGGTAACTTAATCTAAAAAAAACTATACTCTATCCGTTTTAACTATAGAGCATTGGGTGAGATAGGGCTTCAGATTCTAGCTCTCTGATTGGTTCAAACGTGAACCGAGTTTACACAGTAAAATAATTGACGCGAAATTTAAATTTGCTTGACAACTATATCAATTATTTTGCCGTCTGACATAAAAGTCAACAAAGTTAATAGTACATGATTTATTACATATTACTAATTTCTGTTCAGTTCTTTTTGTTTGTTTTTTTCGTTTATATAATTTTCATAGTGTTTTGTCGTTATATTTCATATTACATAGTTTTCATTGTGCGCGTTTTCTTAGTTTTTAGTTAGTAGTTCGTTAGTTTTCTTATTGTTCTCTTCGTTAATATTATGGATAAAAATCCTGAACCTGGCTCTGCCAATGTTTTAAAATATCTAAAAGGAAAGGCCCTCCGAAGCGGGCAAAAAAAGTGGCGTATAATTTATACTGCACATATCGTGTCCCTTTCGCCGAAATGTAGAGAAATGTACGGAGATTATAAGTAAGTATATGCATAAAAACACAAAATAGATCAGCACATGTACGTACAAGACAAAATTACTGCAAAATGTCAATTAGAAAGAATTTTTTAAATTCAGGAATGGCGCCAAAATTTGAATTCGTTATTTAATACATGTGAAAACGGCCGCGCTCGAAACGCCATCTAGTCTATAGTTAAAATCAAAATTATTTTTGTAAGTCACCAAACAAATAACGAAATATACCAATAAGAGTCTTGAAAATACTGATGTCGATAATGTAATTATGAAACGCATGTAATAAAAACAGTAAAAATAAACATAGCGCGTAACGGATATTTGAACAGATATTTGCCAGATTGACAGAACAATACACGCCTATGAATTGGACGCAACTGTTCATCATGGCTCATACTTATTTCTGCGGTATTATTGAGTACTACTGAGGTCACGTGACTATCAGATGATTCTGATCACTCTGTACAAGTAGTCGAAAGAAATTTGTAGAAATTTCTCACCATTTGCGTAGGTTTTACAATTTGCTTGTTGAAAATATAAACCGGCCGGACAATTTTGAGTCAAGGCTCACATATTTCAAATCCAAATTGTGGAATAAATTTTGTTAATGTTCATATTTGACATACAAAATATTTTTATTCAGAAAACGTTGTTCCTAATATCTCACGTATATCTCACCTTATTTGTCCGCGTATAATCCGTGAGTTCCATCCTCATAGCAATGCAGTCGTTGCACGTACCGTTGCTGGACAGGAAATGCCCAAAAACATTATTTATGAATGCGGCATTTCAAAACCTCCTTCGTTTCAGGGAACCGTACTGTATGTAGATAACATAAACAAAAGCATTATCATTTGATAACATTTACGGACAGTATACAATTGTCAGGATATAAGAATAATTTAGTTTTATGTATGTTGTTAGACAAATCTAGAAGAGTCATCACAGGTAAGATGAAGAATGGAAATAATATATGGCTGAGAAAATTAGAGTAAGATTACGTAGGTAGGTAAACCATATTGGGAGAAGGGAAGAAAGATCAAAATGTGTAGTGTTTCAATTTAATGTGAGTTTCAATTTCTGAAGGTTACAGAAATTGCACCCTATATGGGGATCTCGACAACTATAAGAGATTCAATTAGACAAAAGTCGCCGTATAGATAGTTCACTAGATATAAGCGAAAATGTAAATACACATTGCAGTTTTTAATGAATAAGCAGGTTTTAGGGTCCATAGAATACGATTATACTATTTTTACGATGTCTGTGTGTATGTAGGATGAATATATGTATTGTGTGTGTGCGTGAGTGTGTGTGTGTACGTGCGTGTGTGCGTGTATGTGAGACGATTCTTTCGAATCGCATAACTCCAATACCATTTTTCCAAAAATTATAATTTTTGCGTATGCTCGAGTTTTATTTCTGTATGAATTTGTACAAAATACATAAAACTGACAGAAGGTAATGTACTGAAAATATATATTATCTTTTGCAAGAAATTTCCTATATGGAATTTATACAAAATACTCAGAACTGACGGAAGGAACGTACTTGCCACATAAGATTTTTATTTTTGTGAATAAATTCAAAATTTGGAATAATATTGAATTACACATCTTTAGGGAACTTTTTTATGCTCTTTCAAAAGGTCATACTCAATTTTTATCATTATTGAATTTGGAATTACATCAAAGTTTTATTATCTATGTTCATTTTTGTTCTAAAAAAACAAAAATGCAACAATTATTAAATTAATGCTTGTGACAAATGAAAAAAAAAAACAAGATAATGTGTGTTAAAAGGGATTATAATATACGTTTAGTTTTCAAGTCTTGGATGATATTAACAATGACGAAATGTCTCAAATATCTGCCAGTTGGTTCCCAGTTTTTGACGGTTGATCAGAAACGTGTTCTTTTGCAGATAATGAGGTCTATTCTGTAACTCAGTCGTTAATTTTCAACAACTGGTTGAAAATTTTAACCAATTAAGTATGTAGATATACATGGTGTTCCATTTAAGTGCTATACTATTGCTATCTCGTGAAGTATAAAAGATACGAAGTCCGTTAAATTAGCAACCAATTCCTATTTTATAAGACTACTTTAATGAGCGAAACAAGAATTCTTTTGGACCAGTGGTTCTCAAAATACGGGGTGCTACTTTTTTATTTTAAACGGCAACCTATTTTTTTTTATTTGCATATTCGATTCAGTATTTTTTTCGGAATTCAACGATATCCATATGTAATACTCTATTATTACAAAATATTTGAGAAAAATGCAAAATTAATAATGTATCATTTTTATTTAAATGTAACTATACAAAGAGCGCTATGGAAAAAACAAATAAATCAATAAAACAGTTGTTAATATTATTTATGTATTTTATCTTGTTTCAATAATAATTATTCACAACTTAAAGAAAATTATAAAAGTTTTTGTAATTATTTCTTCATTTGATTTATTTGTTTTTTCCATAGAACTCTTTGTATAGTCACATTTAAATAAAAATGATACATTATTAATTTTACATTTTTCTCAAAAAATTTATAATAATAGAGTATTACATATGGATATCGTTGAATTCAGAAAAAAATTCTGAATCGAATAAGCGAATAAAAAAGGTAGGTTCTAAATTAAAATAAAAAAAGTTGGGTGCCATATTTTGATAACCACTGGTTAAGAAAAATTTTTGTTTTGTTCATTTTAATAGTCATATAATTTAGAAATGGTTTGCTAATTTAACGAACTTCGTATCTCTTATAATTCTCGAGATAACAATAGTGTAGCACTTAAATGGAACACCCTGTGTAACAGAAAATTGTATTTTTAGTTGTCAAATCAATATGTATTGGATAATTTTTTAACTAGTTATAGAAAGATTTTTTACTACCGATGAGACATGGATTCATGATCAGCCCAAATCTCGAATGAAAGCAACAGGCGAAACAATGAAAATTTAGGCGTTCACATCATCTTTCAAAAAAATTAGTGCACATTGCACACATTAATTCAAAAAATTCCAATTTAATAAATCATAGATTGAACCTAAAATTTAGCAGAGTTTGACAGTTCACATGATCACACAAAAATAATTGTGTCTACTGCTGTGTTACACCGTAATTTTTTTAATCCACCCCTGTACAATTGAATAGTTTTGTTAAATACTCGTCATAGTACAGTGTGTTCAATAAAATTCCTAACTCTGAGTAGGCTATGAACAGAGAAACGTATGTCTGATCATTATTTTATTCAAAAGTCAAAATGTCAAAATTGATCTTTAAATGTAATTTTAAGGGGAAAAGACAATAAAAAAGGATATAGCAAATTGACATTCGTCGTTTTCTAATTTGTTTCCATTTCTAAAATAAGATTCAAGAAGAAAAGCTTCGATTTTTTTAAATACCATTTTTGACAATATCTCATGTAAAATTGACATATTAAATTTTAAAGTGATATACGTTTCTTTGTTCATAGCCTACTCCGAGTTAGGAATTTTTTGAACACACTGTATAACGTATAACATATGAGTGAGGCTGTTTTTTACCTTCCGTCACCTTTAGGTAAGGAAGGTATTGTCTTTGGTCAAAATATTCGGTGGTGAGTTTTTAATGAATAAGCACGTTTTAAGGTCCCTAGAATACGATTTTACTATTTTTACGATGATGTCTGTATGTATGTATGTGTGTGTGTGTGTGTCAGTGTGCGTGTGTGTGTCAGTGTGCGTGTGTGTGTCAGTGTGCGTGTGTGTGTAACAAAATTTTCGTCTACGATAACTCTAATACTACAATTCCAAAAAATATAATTCTTTCGTATTCCTCTTCGTTGCATCCATATGAAGAGCTGATTAGATTTTGGTTATAACAGTTTTTCTTGAAAATACGATGTTAAATATTTTTTCACATTTATAAATATCAAAGAACATTGTATTCTCTATACGATTTGACTGCATTTTATACTTCATATTAAAGGAATATAGAGTTACAAAATTATAAAGAAATTAAATTTTTAAATTAGCCAGCTATGGTAGAAACATCCACTATATTAAAAAAATTCTGATAGAAAGATATCAGTGTCAAGTGCAATTGACATATTCGTAGTATACTAGTGTTATAATTTTACTCGAAATATTGGATCTTTTTGCTCGAAACTTTCTCTATGGAATTTATATAAAATACATACAACTGTCGAAAGGTAATGTACAAACAAAAAATTTAAAATCTTTTGCAAAGAACTTTCTGTATGGATTTTATAGAAAATACATACGCATTTACGAAAATTCTATCGGTAGATACTGCATCCACCGACTGTGTTCGAAAACACGAGTGGTAAAAAGTTACCGTGTTCAAAAATTGTACAATATATACCAGATCCATCTACCGGATTCATGAAGAATCTAATCTCAAAAAAAGGTAGTGATGTAAAACGAAGCGCGCGCGTTAAAAGTGGTAATGTGTTCAAAGTAGGACTCTGCTCAGTTTGTTAACTACGTCAAATTTCTAACCTGTTTCAAATTTTTTCATAGGTTATGGATCTCCCCTGTTTAGCACTTGCGTTCTTAAAATATCGATTCTGGTAGCTGATAAAAAGCTGTTTACCGGTAACAGTTCACCGGTAGAAGTTTCGTAAATACCTCATATAACTGACGGAAGGTAATGTGCTGGCCACATCAGATTTTTTTAATCGAGAATGAAGTTCGCGATGCGAGCCGTAGGCGAGTGGTTCTACCACTTGACGTATGAGTATTCAAATGTTAACATCAAAAAATGAAATTCAGTTCACTGAAAATATATATATTTCTCAATGAAAGAAAATAATATAAATATATAAAAGGAAAATATAACAGGCAGGAAATAATATGTTCAATCTAACATATTTTTAACTAATTTAGTATTCACACCTCTACAAAAACTTAATTAGTATTAATTTATTTATACATGAATAGGTACATCATATCAATTAACATAATGTAGTTGTGCTTTCCAAATAAAAAACGTAAAATATAATTGGTGTGTCTAATTTGATTATATACAACATAATTTTATAAAATTTCGACAAATTTATAAAGCCATAACAATATTTCTCTCATATCCAACATTAATTTCTAAATTAATGATACGGTTATTACTCTCGAGAACCATTAATAATATTTCTTCTCATATCATCGAAAATATATCAGATGTTTATGTGACGCGCGTTGTCACTTTAATGTTGCCTGAACAAACATTTTTATTTATTTAATATTTTGAAGACAACATTTATTCTAAATAATTTGCATGAACTAATATATGTTCGCCGTGGGAAGAACACAAAAAAGTTATACTGTTTTCAAACTGGATTTGATTTTTGCATAAGGAATTAAATATACCAGCCTCTATACTTAATTAAATTAGATTTTATTTTTTAAAACTAAATCAAACACTTTTTATCATGAGCAATTAAAGATCTCAGCTTAAAAAAACATAAACTTATGAAATAAAACGTGCAAGCAATGAGATATTATCCTTTAATATCATATATAAAAGTAAAAGAACAAGTGCTATAGGCAGCTAGGCACATCAAGACCGTTTTACATATCGACGCCAAATTTTGTAGAAACGTTCCTTCAGCTTCAAGACGTGTTGTAAAAGTTCAAAATATTGCATATTTTTTTATAACTAATATTCAAGAGCGGCTTTACCGACAGAGTCAAAATGCCAAAACCAGACTTTTCTGCTGTCAATCAAATATTTTCATTAAAATATCAACATTTCAACAAATTTTAAATATAAGTAAATGATTTTTAGTTAATTTTATGTGTCTCCAATAAATTTCAGCCCAATGAGGTGTTGCAAAAAAAAATTGCATATCTTTTTTCTTCTGAAATTCGAATAAGTTTGTTCTAAATATGATTTTCTGTTTAAATTTCTGTATATATTAAGCACAGTAGCAACAGTAGCAGTTTAAAAATATACTTTTTGTATTGGCGCCAAATTACACTGCCTGTGACGTCAGAAAGACATTAGCCAATGATATAACTGGAAAGATGATGAAAAAAAAACAAATGTATCATATATCAACGTCAATTATTGCTTTAATGACAATGACAATTGTGTGACATAAGGTCTGACTTATAGTGCAGCGTGATTTTTGGTTCTTTAGCGTAGTTCTAAGTTATTTATTATTATATTATAGCGTTATATTTCATAGTTTAATGCCCAGTATTATAAAAGATGGATAAGTAAAGCACTAGCAAAGTAAAATTTACTCTTGAAGTAAAATAGTTTATTGCAGAGATTTTCGTAAAAAAAACAATAAAAATACTAGCTAAGTAAATCTACAGAATAAATTACTCTACCAATGTTCGATGAAATAAATTTTATTCTATAAAATGAATTTGAGACATGTCAACATTAATTAAATTAAATTCATTATAAATTTTAACTCATATATTACTTTTACATTTATTTATCTCTAACATATTTGCTTTGTCTATTCCTGAGTAATTTTTCCCCTTTCTCTCGTTTTTCCATTTTAGTTAACACCTGACACTTTATGACATACACACGCACACGCACTTTATTTTCTATTTTGACTTTTGGATTTATTTCGTGTCAGGAACATACAGAATACAACATTATTAATATATATATATATATATATATATATATATATATATATATATATATATATATATATATATATATATATATATATATATATATATATAAAACATATCGCAGTGACACATTGTTTGGAATAGATCCTCTTCAGTGGAGATTGACATTATCGTCAGTATAATGGTCTTAAGAAATACCATCTAGTAATGTTTTATCCTGGATTTATCAATCTCTTATGCTCCAATAGTGCAAAGATTAACCGGTATAAGAAACCGTAGTCTGAGTGCATCATTTCCAGCTAAAAAATTAAATGTATTAAATAGTTCTTATTTAATTATAAAAATATTTATATTTACATCAAAATGATCTTTACAACAAAGAAGTTTTGATTTTATGTTTTTATCTTTACTTGCGACAACCATTTCATTCTTCTTTCTTCGTTTTGAGGCACTACTAGAAATATTTTTCCCTATTATCAATTTTATTTGGGCACACTGCACAAAACACTTTTTTACAACAATATTTGATTATTTCAAAATACGTATACGAAATTAAAAATATATGTAGCATATGATATTCTGTATCGAAATGAAAATCTGTATTTTAATGAGTATCATTTGAGAACAGACGAAACATACATAATAGGTATATTAACCCATAGGAGTAGAACAAGGTGATTAAAAGATAATAACTCTATTTAAACAAATACTAATTAATACTAAGGATATAATTAACTAGTTAAACACGATCACTAATTATTTATTTATTAAACAACTAACAAAGCACTATTTATTTACACGATATTACTGATTATTTATTTCAACTATTTATGTCATTATTTATTTATATCACATTTTTGAGATAGCTTAGTAAAGAAGGATTTTCCGGTCTAAAAAGTGATCAGAAACAGTTCACTTTCTGGGCAATCGTGAAAAAATTATTTGAAAGTAATATAAAAATTGCGTTAAAACCAGGGTATTCAAATTTTAGTAAATACGCACGTTTTAAAGTTCCCAGAAGCCAACAACATTTCTGTTATCGGGTTGTTCACAGAATGTTACAGAAATTAAATGTTGCAAACATGTACTTAACATTGTTGTGGGGCAATTTACCACCAAGGGTGTTATCGCGCTTTCATATGAGTTTACAATACTCCATGTGGAAGACTGTATTATGTCTAGCAAAGACATGTGAAAAAAATCACTGACTTCAGTAATATTTTGTATTTCAGGTTGTCCAGCATCCTAGGATATAAGAGGGTTCATGAATAAATTCTTTTTCGTTATTTATACTTAAATAATATATATTAAATTTGATAAATTAAATTTAATAATATAGTTTTCACCAGTCATTTGAAATTAAATTGCGAATGTTAATTAGTTATATTTTTTAAAAGTATCGCTGGGAGTGAAAAGTGTAACCTATGAGCACCGCTGCGGTGCTCGTAGGTTACACGTTGAGCAAGTTAGTTGACGTAATCGTTGCGAGCAACTGGCAAAGTAAACAAACGAGTCTCGAGCTGTCTAATTACTTCAGGCTTGAAGCTTTTATATTCGATGACATTATCGTATGATATATACGAGAGTTCTCCAGAATGTAATTATAATAGCGACGGAGCTCTGCCCGAGAGTTCAGTAGAGTCCCTGATCACATAACTAATGTTATGTGGTCAGGGGTTGAGTATAGGAGGCTGTGGAAGGCAGTTGACTATACAGACGCTGTGGAAGAGTTATGTTAGTAAAATGGAAAGCAGTAGTAATAGTTAGTCAATTACTAGAGTTCAAAAAGAGAGTTGAAAGGAGTGAATTCTGTCCGGGCAGTTGAGTATACAGACGCTGTGGAAAACAGTTTGAGTATACAGACGCTGTGTAAGGGTTCTGAGTAGAGTGTAAAGCAATTCCGTCAGTCAATCAGTCAGTCAGTCAATTAGTTAGTAGAGTTGATGAGAGTTCAGAAAGAGAGTTGAAAGAAGTTAATTCTGTCCAAGCAGTTAAATATACAGACTTTGTGGGAAACAGTTGAGTATACAGACGCTAAGGGTTCTGTTAGTAGAGTGTAAAGGAGTTCCGTCAGTCAATTAGTTAGTAGAGTTGAAGAGAGTTTGAAAGAGAGTTGAAAGGAGTTAATTCTGTCCGGGTAGTTGAGTATACAGACGCTGTGGAAAACAATTGAGTATACAGACGCTGGAAGGGTTCTGTTAGTAGAGTGTAAAGCAGTTCCGTCAGTCAGTCAATCAATCAAATAGTTAGTAGCATTGAAGAGAGTTCAAAAACAGAGTTGAAATGAGTTAATTCTGTCCAGGCAGTTGAGAATACAGACGGTGTGGAGGTAGGAAATCGAACAGTTGAATGTGATATAAATAAAGTGACATAAATGGTGATATAAAAAAATACTGACATAAATAGCGTAAAAATAAATAGTCGTGTCAATTATTTAAATAAATAATATTTGTGTTTAACTAATTAATTATAGTCTTAGTCTTAAATTATACATTTCATTTTTATTATCTTTTTAATAATTATTTATCATTTAATAATAGTATATTAAAGAACGTGTTTTACAAGACATGTTTTTTTCGCACGCGTCAAAATTTAGAAAACGAGCGGTAGCGAGTTTTCTAATTGACAAGTGCGAAAGAAAGTCTTATAAAATGAGTTCTTTATACTATTTTTTATATTTTGCGCCTTCTACAATAACATTTACTTACTCAATTTGTGATTATATTTGTAACCATTTGTACATTTTCATGTAAATAATCTTCCCTAAATAAAAAATAATAATAGTTTCGACATTATATTATTAAAATGAATTGTCAATTAACTAAAAATAAATTAGGTAAAAATGGGTTAAAGAAACGTCATCTAGTACCAACCGTCTAAAACATAAAATTGCGTACCGAAATGAAGGCCATTACGATACGCAATTGCGTATCGTAATGACTTCATTATGAATGCAAAATATAAAAACATCTTTTATTTTATAATATTTCTCTCATTTTACACTTCACCTATATAAATAAACGTTACAATATGAACTTACCCAAAAAGCATGACATAATTTCAATGTTTTTAAATCTCCCAGAAATTAGTTTGAAAGCATTCCAACAAAACATTTGTTGGGAACTTTTAAGGGGTGGAAGGTAGAAGGAAAGAATGGTAAAGTGTATAATTGTTGAAGGAAACTATTCTAAATAATTCTAGTGTTACTCTCGTACGCGGTTGAAGCTAATCTTTCAACAGTATTGACAAAAAAAATTAACCGCTGCTTAATATATTTACGATTATCTTTCTGGTAGTTATTATTTTTTCTTTTTGAATATACATAAATGAAATAGAATAACAAATGACAGTTCATCAATATTAAACACATAGTTTATCTGTCCCTGTCATCCGCATCACTTCCTAGATAAAAATAATTATCTATGCCCGTAGTCTCGTGCTAGTCTTTTTACTATCGCTTTAACATCTTTTTTATGCAAACTTTTTCTAGTTTGTTCAGGTGACTACTACATTAATGTAGAGAGATAGACGGAGATAAGACCCTTCATTTTTTTCTTCAAATCACAATAAAAGTTAATTCACGTCTTTCCATTTTTCAATGTCATCACACGTTGGGATAATTGACAGTCGGGAAGACAGTTGATAGCTATATCACATGATGATGTTGACAGTTATCTCGAAGATTAAAAAGCTCAAATTAATCGCATTGCGACTACGTATCTGGAGAGAACGGTTCTATGCTGATTTGAATATATTAGAAGGAACAGTTACATTTTTTGTGCGAATGTTTTTTGCTTCTTAGCAAAACAATACTGATATTGGTTTTCTAGGAACTGTTGTGCTGTTTACTTGTAAGAAATAGATGAAGATAATGAGTATGTCAAATTATAATTAGTTTTTTAATTGATATGATTTAAATATCCGTGAAATCGTTAATTTATTGTATAAGTATGTGGAAGAATTTAAATAGAAAGACGAGTATAATATATTTTACCTATTTTAATCAACTAGAAAGTAAAAATTTTCCAAACAATTTTATGGAAGTAGTCTCGAAAATTCATATTTCGTTGAACTAAATTTCATTTAAAAAATGATGTGCCCCTCATATTACTCACCGCTATATCTTGTACTCTCGTGTTCATCCTGTCCTTATTCCAGTTAAGTACAAGAAATTACTCAAACATAGTGTACAAATTGTTGTCAGCATATCTTCAAATAAAACCTAGAAGATTGATACCTATAAATACTTAGTAGGTACATTAATATTTTGAATAGGTGAAACTGGCAAAGACATAATGCAAATTTGTATAATTCTGCAAACTTTTACTTTACAGAAATCTAGTGTGCGTGAATATATCTACGGTATCCCGACGAGTCGTCAATATACAACGAACTAATCTGAATGAGGGACTCACTAGTACCAGGGGTTAACGGACATAAACCAAATTTTGTTTTATTTCAAACACATAAACGTGGTTTTGAAATAAAACAATTTTTTATATTAACTAATTTTAATTTGGCTTAATGTAATTTAACATTGTTGACTTTGAAAATGGCCATAACCATGTGCCGAAACGTCGTCTAATAGGCTACTTTCGTGGTACTGAAAATCTGATATCTATCACTAAATACCTAAAGTAAAGTTGAAAACGTATGTAAAGATATAAATTTTATTTTAAAAAATTATTTGTTTTTCAACAAATTAGGAAAGAAGATTTTCTTTGACGTCATTATTTTGAACTGGAGAAAGGGATGCATATTTAAAGATGAAACCTGTAGATGGCGAGCGATTTTCACTTGATTTTGACATTAGTTCATTTTTGTGTCAATGTCTCTCTTCTTTATTATTTACAATTTGCGTGGTTTCTGTTACTTTTATTACGTATTTCGATTAGTTAAGCAGGATTTTGAAGGATTTTAACTTAGCTTATACTCGTACAAGATTAAAATGACAACCAAAAATATTAACCCCCAAACTATTATTCAAACGTCAAACAGATGATCTGTCATGTTTAAATTACCCACACATGCCGTTGCTATTGGACGTACCGATGTTATTGCTTTACGGCCACTCATGGTTCGGCGTAATTCTACGTCATACATGGCGGTAATTTAAATATTAAAATTTCATTAATTTTTTTCTGGCCAATTAATGAAAATTTTGCCAAAAGAAAAAATATGGGTAGCAAGTTTTTATCGTCTCCTCAACAATATTAAATAAAAAAATGGTATGCAAGTAGCCCATTGTATTTCTAACAATTAATAATTGTGGCGACCAGCAAGCCATGAAATAAAATAAAATTTACGTTGTTTACGAAATGTTTTTCATTTTTTTTTTTTACCTTCCGTCACCTTTAGGTAAGGAAGGTATTGTCTTTGGTCAAAAAAATCGGTGGTGAGTTTTTAATGAATAAGCACGTTTTAAGGACCCTACAATACGATTTTACTATTTTTACGATGATGTCTGTATGTGTGTGTGTATGGGTAAGAAAATTTTCGTCTACGATAACTCTAATACTACAATTCCAAAAATTATAATTCTTTCGTATTCCTCTTCGTTGCATATCCATATGAAGAGGTGATTAGATTTTGGTTATAATTACTCAACCGGAAGTACCCTCATTTGAAGATTTTAACAATCTTGAAAAAACGATGTTAAGTATCATTTTTTCACATTAATATATATATATATATATATATATATATATATATATATATATATATATATATATATATATATATATATATATATATATATATATATATATATATATATATATATTAAAGAACATTGTATTCTCTATACGATTTGACTGCAACTTATACTTCATATTAAATGGATATACAGTAATAAAATTATAAAGAAATTAAATTTCATAAATTAGCCAGCTATGCTAGAAACAGCTACTATATTAAGAAAATTCTGATTGAAATATGTCAGTGTCAAGTGCAATTGACATATTCGTAGTATATTTGTGTTAGGATCTTTTTGCTCTAAATTTTCTGTATAGAATTTGTATGAAATATTACTGTCGAAAGGTAATATACATACAAGAAATTTAGAATCTTTTGCAAGGAACTTTCTGTATGGCTTTTATAGAAAATACATACGCATTTACGAAAATTCTACCAGTAGATACCGCATGTACCTACTGTGTTCGAAAACACGAGTGATAAAAAGTTACCGTGTTCGAAAATTGTTCAATATCTACCAGATCCATCTACCGGATTCATGAAGAATTTAATCTCAAAAAAAGGTAGTTATGCAAGGCGAAGCGTTTGTGGTAAAAGTTGAAATGTGTTCAAAGTAGGACTCTGCTCAGTTTGTTAACTACGTCAAATTTCTAACCTGTTTTAAATTTTCAATTTTTTTCGTAGGTTATGTATCTACTCTGTTTACCAGTTACGTTCTTAAAATATCGATTCCGATAGCTATAATCTGATAAAAAGCTATTTACCGGTAACAGTTCACCGGTAGAATTTTCGTAAATACCTCATATAACTGACGGAACGTAATGTGCTGGCCACATCAGATTTTTTTTTTTTTTTTTTGATATCTATGTATAATTTTAAAGTTTGAGTTTATCGAAATAATATTACATGAAATGTTTTGTGTTACATTTCTTTATTAGATTTGGACGTTTCGGCAGAACGAAGCTGCCATCATCAGCATTTTAAGTATAAAGAATTTTTTAAACAAAAATATGGAGTTATTCTGGTACAAATAAGTTATTCTGGTACTTATTTGTACCAGAATAATTTTTGTTTAAAAAATTCTTTATATTTAAAATACTGATAATGGCAGCTTCGTTCTGCCGAAACGTCCAAATCTAATAAATAAATGTAACACAAAACATTTCATGTAATATTTTTTGATAATTAAATGTATAATCCTTTCTGTGTGTTGGTTTACTTATTTGTTACTGGTGATTAATTTAATGTGGAATAGGATTGACCATGTCCACAATGAGCCTGTTCCACATTTTTTTAAAAGTATTTAAAATTAAAGTTTATGCATTATTTTTCTTATTTATAAATATATTTTTAATAATTTGTTATTTTCGTAAATAATTAAATAAAAAAATTGGCGCCAAAAATAGTCATGAAAAACAACCCCCCCACTCCTGTGTCGTAGAAGCACATACATTACGTCATTCACAGCCAATATAAAAACAGTTTTTCTATCACCTTCGTTTATTTTTGTTATTTAGATAAATAAAGGTAAACTATTATTCACGAAAAATGACTATTCAAGGTCATTTGTGAGTCGTCTGATATAATATTACTTGCATTTCGTACGCATAGGCGTGCAACATGCAATATTTATGGATATATTTTAACTGAAAAATTACGAGTAATTCATTTGAAAATTGTTTATTTCTAAATAATGTTTTTCTGAAAGATTTATGTTCTTCACTTATGTTTTTGCAAAATACAAAAACATAAACTTAAGTTATAAACCAAGAATAATAATTTGATTTAAACGTCAACGCCACTGGGTAAATAGTAGCACAGAGGGCAGTGTAGTAGATAATTAGGTTTCTGTAATAGTATATACTATTATTCACGAAATATGACTATTCAAGGTCATTTGTTCGAAGAAAGAATACACATCACTTTATAGCAGTAGCTTAGCAACATTTTGTATTAGAAAGAGAAAGATTATTTGACCTATGTCTATTTAATTTATGTGGTGTGCCAGATATACGTAAATAGTGGCATTACTTTCTAACACAGTGTAACTAATAATGACATATATCGTAGAATTACAGATACCTAATTATCAACTGCACTGCCCTCTGTGCGAATATTTACCCAGTGGCGTTGACGTTTAAATCAAAGTATTATTCCTTGGTTTATGAGTTCAGTCTATGTTTTTGTATTTTGCAAAAACATAAGTGAAGAACACAAATCTTTAAGAAAGGCATTATTTAGAAAGAAACATAATTTTAAAATGAATTACTCTTATTTTTTCAATTAAAATGTGTCCATAAATATTTCATGTTGCACGCCTATGCATGGGAAATGCAATGAAGTTAACTGCAAGTAATATTATATCAGACAGCTCACAAATGACCTTGAATAGTCATCTTTCGCGAATAATAGTTTATGCGATAGTTTGTCACATGATAATAACAAACTTCTAATTTCACATTTGACGCTGACATTTTCCATTATAAATGAGTTAAATGAGTAATAAAGTATTAATGGCTACTAGATTACATGCGCTGAAGTTAAGTCTGACAGATTACCGAACGTCGGTAGCTGGATGGTGGCTAAATTTATATCAGAAAACAATTGTTTGTTCCAGCCACAATTTTCTTTTCTTCGCATCTTTTGGCATATTTATAAATTTAATAGTAGATTTGATCGTAATTTAAAACAAAATACTGTTTAAAAATCTACTTTAACTTTTTAGGAATAAAAATTGAAAATCAATTAATTATTTTTAATTTAATATTTGTGGCAAAAACAAAACACGTTTACCTATATTTATACGAACGATTCATCATCGTTACAATAATTATAGAATTATATATAGCTCCATGCCACAAACCATAAAAACATTTCAAGGCTAATCTGATTTCAATTTTATAAAATGTTTGTTCTTAATTTATTTATAATGACCCGTTTTCACATTGTTTAAACTGATACACATGTAAATTAACCAGAAATATAATGATTACATTAAATTAATCCTGTAATGAAGATATATTTATTTATGTATTTTAACCTTGTACTTGCGGTAATTAATCAAATATTTGTTGTTTGTTTTGTCTTTGTGATCTCATTTAAACACCTGACGTAATTTTTGCCGAAAAAGAACATGATATCACGAGGTGGTTAATATATATACAGGGTGAGTCTTTGAAATGACCGTCTTCGATATCTCCCTTGTCGTTAGAAATATAGCATAAATTTATTAACAGAACTTATTCGATTACTCATGAAGCATAACGAAAAATTATTTTCATATATACTGGGTGTTGCATTACGGCTCGACAAGAATTGTTTATCTTTTTTCAAATGGAACACCTTAGATATTTTTATATATTTTGAATTGTATTTTATTCATCTATACGGACATATAAATTTTGTTTTAGTTTTCTGCGGTGTTGCCAAGTTATTTTGTTTTTTCTGTAAAAAAACACCTAATATACGCTTTGCTTTATAAAGGCGTACTAAAGCTATTTTAATAGTGAAAATTAAGAAAAAATAATTCTGTACAACTATAACTATACTTCTATGTTCTCATATAATTTAAAAAATATATAATTATACAGGTGTTCTATAAAACCAAGTCCATTCACTTTAATAGCCCGACCCGGCCATGCTCGTTTACATAAAGAGCCCGGCCCGGTCAGGCCCGTTCGTTTAAAAAGCCCGATCCGCTCAGGCCCGTTCATTTAAAAGCCTGGTCGGCCAGGCCAGTATATTTTAAAAAGCCCGATCCGGCCAGGCCCGTTCATCTAAAAGCCCGGTCCGGCCCAGGCCGACCAGACCCGTTCATTTACATAACTTGACTCTATTCAGTAGTAGTAATCAATTTTTCCTATAAATATGAGTTTCTAATGTCAAATTTGAAATGTTGGATTAATTTTTCCATAAAGTTGTTAAGTGCTATTTTATTTAATAATTAATAATAAGTAATTATTGTAATAATTAGTAAATATATTATAATGTACCATATCACACATTATCACAATAACTTATTGTCTTACTCGCAACTAAACGTTTGAAGAACACGTGTTTATGCTATTTATAAAAAAATGCGGTTAGCCATCTGTATTATATGCATTATTGTGCAAATCTACATTTTCTCTAAAAAATAACATTTATTAATATTAATAAGCGGTAAATTATAATCGTATTTGGAAAACTAAAATTTTATTGAAAATAATCATCCTTCTCAAAAATTTTCGTGGAGATGAGCAACACTGGAATTAAATCACTTGTTTTATTTTGGCTAATGGCGACTAAAGCGGCAAATTTTAAAAAAAGGAGCATCTGTGATCCACTATGCTCCACAATAGTTATATTAAAAATTAACGGTTGAGCTACAGAATAGGGTGCTAATAATATGAAATGAAAGGTGAATCACTATTACCTGACACTTTGCCGCGGTTCTCAACATTGACTGGAATAAAACGAGTGACAAGTCATGTAATCGTTTATTCTCAACAAAAATGTATTTTTTTATAGTTAGTAGATCACGTTCACGCAAATTTTTCTTATAATGTTTTATTGAGTAAAAAAAATAGGTCGGCCCGATCCAAGCTCATCAAAAAAGCAGCCCGGCCCGATATAAGCCCGCCATAATTGAGGCCCTGCCCGGCTCAAGCCCATCACACTTTTAGCTCGGCCCGCCCCAAGCCCATCACAATTTAGATCGGCCCGGCTCGAGCCCGTCAGTTTAAGCCCGGCCCGGCTCGAAGACCGGTGATTATCACAATAATTTGGGTAGCTTACGGCCCACTCGAGCCGAGCCGAACCTTGCAGTGCTCTAGATGACATATATCAAACAAGTGCTATCGATCAACACCTTAAAAAATATTCATGGTTCTCTGCTGTATACAAAAACCACACGAACTTATTTGGTTGCCTGATATAATTCAGAACCATTTCACAATATGATATTTAAGTTCATGTCCAATTTTATAATTTATAAACTACAGGTCAAAAATTAATAAAAATTCTGATGTAGCCAGCACATTACCTTCCGTCAATTATATGTTACCGGTACACAGCTGTTTATCAGGTTATAGCTACCGGAATCGATATTTTAAGAACGCAAGTGGTAAACAGGGGTAGATCCAAAAAAAATTGATAATTTGAAACAGGTTAGAAATTTGATGTAATTAACAAACTGAGCAGAGTCCTACTTTGAACACATTTCCAATTTTAACGCGCGTGCTTCGCTTTACATCACTACCTTTTTTTGAGATTAGATTCTTCATGAATCCGGTATATGAATCTGGTAGATATTGTACAACTGTCGAACACGGTAACTTTTTACCACTGGTGTTTTCGAACACAGTTGGTAGATGAGGTATCTACCGGTAGAATTTTCGTAAATGCCTATGTATTTTCTATAAAATCCACACAGAAAGTTCCTTGTAAAAGATTCTAAATTTCTTGTATGTATACATTACCCTTCGGCAGTTGTATGTATTTTATACAAATTCCATACAGAAAGTTTCGAACAAAAAGATCCTATATTTCGAGTAAAATTATAATACAAGTATACTACGAATATGTCAATTGCACCTGACACTGACATCTGTCAATCAGAATTTTCTTAATATAGTAGCTGTTTCTAGCACAGCTAGCTAATTTATGAAATTTAATTTCTTTATACTTTTATAACTCTATATCCATTTGATATGAAGTATAAAATGTAATTAAATCGTATAGAGAATACAATGTTTTTTAATATTTATAATAACATTAAATGTGAAAAATGATATTTACCATCGTTCTTTCAAGAAAAACTGTTATCGTAGACGTAAATTTTGTCACACACACACACACGCACGCACGCACGCACACACACACACACACACACACACACACACACACGCACGCACGCACGCACGCACGCACGCACACACACACACACACACACACACACACACACACACACATCATCGTAAAAATAGTAAAATCGTATTCTAGGAACCTTAAAACGTGCTTATTCATTAAAAACTCACCATCGAAATTTTTGACCAAAGACAATACCTTCCTTACCTAAAGGTTGACGGAAGGTAAAAAGAAAATATCCATTTGTTCCAATTTTTTCATTCACCTGTATGTCCATTTTTTTTTGTATTCTAGATCCCAACCTAACGTACTTTAAAAAGAAACGGGATCCGACAGTCTGTTATAGAGTTGAATGAATGTCACTAATATTTCACTAATAGACGTGCGAATTGTGAAATATTTTTTATAAGTATAGTCATTAGCATAGATCATAATGTTTCACGTAGGCGTAACAACGGTGTTAGCAATAAAAATTTAATGTTTTGTTTTAAACACGGCATACTAGGAACACATTTTATTTTCACCTAATTGACATTTACGAGATTTGGTTGTAAAAAATCCATTTACAAAAAATAATAAAATACGTTACTACTTATCAACCGAATTTTGATGTTTTATTCATAAATGTTACGTTTCGCCCACGTATACTGTTAATTATTAAGTTAGGAATCAAAATCGTAAAGTTCTTTTAGTGATTTCAACGCTTGATAAGACCGCCAACTTTTTGGCGAAGAAAAAAGTATAAAAACTAATTCAGTTCACTTTCTGTTGTTGTATAATGAATGAAATAATTAATCAGAGGAGGATTCGCCGTTGTACTAAAAATATAATGTAATTTATTATTTAGCTAACAGGATTAAATTATTTTTATTTATTAACTCCTACACTCCTATAAATCCTGAAAAGCAAAATGATCAAAAGTTATTATATCCATTCATAAAGTGCAATGTGTGCCATTTCAAAATTAAGTGTTATTATAGTAATTACTCCCGAAATCAGCAATAAGTTTTGTTACCCCATTAGTAGACCATTTTAAAGATGTGTTTTTTTTTCTCTGAAAATTCATAGGACACTAGATAAATGCAAAAATTAAAATTTTGCTAATTTATATTTTTACAAATAACTTCTAAATACAAAATAATATGGAATTTTGGTTTTTATTTTCTTTGGAACAACGATGCTCAATATTTTTTATCACTGTTTTGAGTTGTGTGGTTAAAATTATGATTTTTATATTGACGCCATATTGTAAAGTTACATTATTGAAAAGAGAATTTTTAGCGTTCCCACGATGTATATTTTTATGTTTATTTGCTTCAAACAGCAAAAAAGAAACAATTATTTATTTTATAGCGTAAAAACAATTATTGAATTTTTCTGGAAAACGAACACCTCTTTAAAATGGTCTACTAATGGGGAAACTTTGTCCTAATTCCGAAATTTACCGACTTCGTATCTCTTATAGTTTCCCAAAAGTTAGCATCGAAAACCGAACACTATATAACTCTCTAAAATAATAATAATAATAATCTTAAACAAAAAAATGCAAATCGAAATTTTGACAACAACGCAAAATAATTCATTTGACATTTCATTTCGATGCAATATTGTCAAAAAGGAACGCTTATAACCCATGAGAAGTAAATGAATAAACCAGTAATTAAAGTTTACAAGAAAATATCAAATTAATCAGAAAGAGAATTATAATAACTCCACATAATATAAATTGGTGTTTTGCACAGCACATTTGAATTTTATGAAGGTAGATGAAAGCTTTCAGTACAGTGTGAAAATAATCTCGGTATATGACCACAAAAAAAAATCTGGTGTGGCCAACACAATACCTCCCGCCATTTACAGCCTCAGTCACAAAAAAGATAATCCTTATTTTTGGATTAGAGAATTCTGCTCGAATTTTGGCAGTTTATTTCTTAAAATATACTTTAATATAATCAAAGTAACTACCTTTTCTGAGAATAAAATGAAGATTAAATTTTAAATACCGGGATAGAATAGAATTCGCTAATCCAAAAATGAGGATTAGCTTAAACTTTTTAGTGAATCGTTAATTATTATTAATGTAAATACATGCCTACATATTTACTTATCCTAGAAATTTTATTGATTTCTTTTCCTATTGTTCTATTTCCTTTTTTCTTTTTAAAACGTTACTATTATTAATTTGAAATAATTAGTTCTTTGAGAGTGACATTTATGTCAGTCACACACATTTGAATAACTGCGTAACCAAGGAGTTTTGTTTGTTTAAAGTGTAGGCTCCGGGATATAAATAATAGATGATTTTATAAATTTATCCATTAAATATGGAGAATAAATATTAATGCAAATAGAAAATTTAATAATCTTTAATTTTTATAATAACATTAATCTCGAAAAATTAACATTTAAAGGTATTTTTCGAAGAATAGTTACTTATGATATAAGTGTTAAAAGTGACATTTTATTTTGTGAGAAGGAAGTTTGGAACACGACGCGAAGCGGAGTGATCGAAACCTTCGAACAAAATAAAATCACTTTTAACACGTATATCATACACTATTTTTTCTACAAACACATTTATTTCATTTAAATTTGTATTTGTAATTTTTTTTGACATATGTCAAACATGTCGATTTGTTGTTCCATTCGTCATTACCAAGGTAATTTGCTTTTAACACTAGAATTAAAATATCGCATTTTTAATTGAAGTATGCCGTGTTAAAAACTCAATTTTTAATAGTGTTTGTAGAAAAAAACTATTTTGAGCTTTTCCATTTCCGATTATACGATTTACACCAAAATCTAATGGGCTCTTTCCGTAATATAAAAAGTTCGAAATACAAGGTTTCAGACACACACACGCACACGCACATACACACCCACACCCACATTCACACCCACACCCACGCACACGCGCACCCTCGCACGCACACACACACAAACACACGCACACGCACACACATACATACACACACACACTCACACACACACACACACACACACACACACACACACACACACACACACACACACACACACACACACACACACACACACACACATCATCATCGTGAAAATATTAAAATTGGATTCTACGGACCTTAAAACGTGCTCATTTACCTAAATCTCGATATGCGATTTTTATCACGATTCCTATACCTCCCTTACCAAGGGTAGCATGAGGTAGAAATTAATGTAGACACAACGTCCTTTATAATTTTATATATTTACAGAGAGTGTTCCAAAATGTACCGGCAATATTTCAAAGATGAATTTCAGAACTTATTTAGAGTCGAAAAGTCCATATAAACATATATCTTAAACGTAACTGTTAACGAGTTCTAGAATTCATCCTTGAAATATTGCCGGTAAGTTTTGAAACAGCCTGTATACCTACATACTTAAATATCTAGATTCTCTATGCGTATTCTACGTCAGTGTCCGGCGCCACTTGAATCGTGACAGTAGCATAATCATCCCGGCTAGTAGTCCCTGTACGTCTTGTAGGCAATATGGAAATGTAGCAGAACACTGTGAACTGGTAATTTAGTGGCTAGTTTGCACTCATTATCCATTACGGTCGGGCAATTGATATTTCTGTATTCAGAAATGCAAATTGAAACCGACGCCACGATGATGCTCTCGCTGTGCCTCTACGAATGTGGAGCTAGAGCTGGAGAATGGGTGATGGCTATGTAAATGGGATAATCGTTCTGTCAACTCAACGCCAACTACATGCATAGGAAACTACCTGTACTTTCTACAAGATATAAAAAATATATGATGTAATAAAAATGACTATTACTATGGTTAAACAAATATTAAATACTAATTTAACACTGCGAAGATAATTACTGAAACACTACGATTATTTATTTATTTAAACAATTAACACGACTATTTATTTACACGGTTTTTATATCACTATTTATTTATATCACTATTTATGTCACTATTTATTTGTATCACATTCAACTGTCCGACCTCTACAGCGTGTGTATACTCAACTAACTCCACAGTGTCTGTATACCTTTCTGCCCGGATAAAATTCACTCCTTTCAACTCTCTTTCTGAACTCCCTTCAACTCCACTAGTTGACTTCCGATCCAGTATCACCAACTGTCCGTACGTCACAACTTTTCAACATCAATGCAGAGTATCCACATCCACTTGCCGTCACTGTCTCCATATACTCTAGCTTTCCAATACTCCTTAGTACTGCCACAGCTATCCCAGAATACCAGTAACTTTCTGAGTACTCCACTCGACGCTATATTGCATACGCTCACCACGATAGTACTATGCTACTAAACTCACTATCTGACTTTTTTTAAAGAAAAATTGTTAAAATCTTCAAATGAAGGTACTTCCGGTTGAATAATTGTAACCAAAATCTAATAAAGCTTTTCATATCGACGTAACGAAGAGGAATACGAAAGAATTATAATTTTTGGAATTGTAGTGTTGGAGTTATCGACGGAGAAAAAATCGTCACACATACACACACACACACACACACACACACACACATACACACACACACACACACACATACATACATACATACATACATACATACATACATACATATATACACACAGACATACACGCATCATCGAAAAATAGTAAAATCGTGTTCTATATCCTCTAAAACATTAAAAACTCACCATAATTTTTTTTGGCCAAAAACAATCACAATTACTTTAGTATCTGTAAGAGGTTTAGGATACAAAGGACGAGTGCGTTATCAGGCCCTATGATACATGTTTTTTATACTATTTTTTCTATTGAGGTAATTTTACAATTATATTTTTTTTAAAAAGGATTTGTCAAAAATATGTCTTAGTGTTTTTTTATCACTTATGTTGGTAGCGCTTCTCGCTAACAATTGAAATTTTACATTTTGACAGTTTGTGTTTTGTGTGATTCTGACTGATTGTTTGCATTAAAACATTGTATCAAGCATTATATAATTATTGAAGAGGAAAACCGAAATATGTAACTGCCACTCGTCAACTGCTCAACTGAGCTGACCATGTAACTGACCCTCGGGCATAGCTGCGTCCCTTTTATATAGCTCCCATTACCTTCTCGAACATTCCACCCGATAATAACATCGAATATAAAAGCTTCAGTCCACCGGAAGTAATTAAACTCGATTTTTTACTTCGTCACTTGCTCGCGGCTATTACGTCATCAACTAACACAGGCGCTTCTTCAACGTGGCGGTGCTCATACTTTACAATGTACAGAATTACAAAATTCATATTCATAGAAAAGAGATAGGTATAAATTACTTGAAATTGCGTAGTAAAGACGGAAAATATCTGGTAGTGTACATAAATACAAACTACTTATAGCACCATAAGGGATTATCCGGCTGAATATAAAATTCTTCAATAAAGTACTATCCGCCAGTTTCTTTTTCAAGTAATAATACAAAATTATCAATTGTCAAAAATTCGCAAAATATGAACTTATTTTATTTTGCATACTATGCATTATACGATTTTCCTAATAAATATGTAAGCACGCACTTTATACATTTTGCATATATACCCAACTCAACTCTAGTTTATGATATTGCAGATAATGCTAATTTTTTGCATACTTTCCTTGAAATAATGCCAATTAATTATTTTTTTGTTATTCCTCATGTGTATAATTATTCATTTTTAATAAAGTAAACCAGCAATGTAAAAGCCGTAACCAGGCTCATAGCATATTTTATTTAATATGAATAAATATTTTCACGCTATTTTACATGTTACTATAACTGTTTAAGGCAAGTATCAACATTATTATTAATTTCAAATACCTAAGATACTTTTGCGCAATAGTGGATAATTGAAACAGATTACTTTTAATCACGGTGCATCGCGTGTAATAATTGTAACTCATTACTACAATTATTATTAAAAATGAAATTAATCTATACTCTTACTCTTTTAGTCAAATTTTACTTTTACCGATTACGGTACAGAAAAAGTAAAAATATATGTAAATTTATGTGAATAATTTGATTCTCGTTCCAAACTAACAATGAGTCTTCATGAGCTCTAGATTTTTTATTCTATGTTTTGAATAATAAAAAATACACCTCCCTCGTGAATAATATATTTTTAATTTATGTTCTCTCCCTGTAATACGTATTTATTTTACAAAGAACTAAAAATAGAAGAGTTGATAAAAATAAATTTATAGAAGTCCACCACTAGAATATTAATAAATGTCCAGTGTCGGCTTAGGTCCTAAATGTTTTATCTTTAATGGAAAATATTTATTTGTATATTAAGAGCGCAATATGATACTTTGTCGCTTAAGAAATAAGTTTTGAAAGCGACATTGGCACTTTACATTAACACTCATAACACAATAGCTATTTGTGTATTAAGAGCGCAAAATGGGACATTGTCGATTGAGAGGTTGTTGACGCGCAACGCAGGAGCGCGGCATTCTCTCGAAATCGACAATGTCCAATTGCGCCCGAAACAATCACAAGATTTTTTCTACAGTCTTCCACCGTATCAAAAAATAATAAAATGTACACTTTGTACTTACAGTACTATTCAGTAGTTTTGCAGTGAAGATAGGAACGTATTCAAATATGACTTCAAGATATTGTTTTGGCTTTCGTTTTTATAAAAAATATATGCAAATTTTGTAATAAATATTATAAGTTTTTGTATAATTTATTTGTTTCAAGTACATTAAACTAGTGCAGTGGAAAAGTGGATGTCCATTGGGAACGTTCACGCCAAACTTTTGTAGTTGGCAGCACAACTGTTCACACAATTTATTTTATATTTAATTTTAATTTATTGTTATTTTCCATTCGCCTTGAGCTATTGCTTCAATCTAATTTTAAGCATTTTATACTTTCGTTTTTGTAAATGAATGCCCTATTTTGTTTTCACGGTTATGTAATATATCGACAGAGCAGTTAAATGTCAGATTAACTTCTGAAGGTGATAAATGTGTAAGTACAGTACCATTAGTTCCTGACTAAACGTTTCCATTTAGAATGTAGACAAGTGACATTTTTCAACATTGTATAGTTAGAAATTTGGTCAGCGAGCGTTTTTCTACTTTGTCGCGCATGAGCGGCAAAGTGACATTTTGCGTTGACAAAAGAGAGCGCAAATGGCTACTTTGTATATAGACTGTAGAAAAACATTATTTTTTCTAGGTTCGCTCTTTAGAGGGTATTAATTAAAAAGCGGACCATAGGCGTTTAACATGGGAAATCAGTTTTTCCTTGCTCAAAACTTCCCATTTAATTTTAGAGTTTCAAATAAATATTGTAGAGAATTAAATTCTACACCTGAATTAGTAAATAGATTTTATTTTGCATGTTTAGTAACCTGTAAAATCCAATTTGAAATATACGATAATATTGGTCATTTGTAGTGATGAAATTTAAACAAAATTATAAAGAAATGCTTATCGTCTGAACTGCCACAATTTCGATTTTCAAATAAAAATTATAGATAAGTATGTTCTACACCTGAGTCACTAAACATATTTTGTTTTTGTATTTTACATATAAATTACTGAACAGTTTTTATTTATTTTTATTTTGTAACTTGTAAAATCGAAATTCCGACGATATGCATTTTTTTGTAGTCACTTTTCAAGCACTACTGTTTGAAAAGTAAATAGGCGTTGCTAGGCAACATTCAAATTCTGTTAATTTACCTGTCAAATATATAATTAGGTGGTAAATAATAATGAAAGTAATATAATTTATTAAGAAATATTAATATATACTGTAAATGAAACAAATGTAATAATTTTTTTAACAGACTGACTACTCATCTAATTTTTAAGAACATTAACATTTCTTGATATGTATTCTAACCTAATCTAATTTTTAATATTAATTTAATATAAAATGTACAATTGTACAATTATAGAAGACTAATCCTCTTCTGTCTGAGATTTTTCCAAGTGTTTAAGTTACATTTTGTACAGTATTATGAGAAAACACTAACAGTATTTGAAGATGTTGGATGCCTGAACACTCAGTATTATGAGAAACATGAGTAACATTTCGGTTTTAGGAAAAATGTTGTATGCAACACGTGTGTAAAATAGTGTTTTTGTCTCGTGCTACAATTTCCGCCCAACTCAACCAAAAAAGTATTACTTTACACACTTGTTGCATAAATAACTAATTTGGTAATATTCATCTATATTATTTTGCGAACGCGTTCATTTTTTTCCGAGTACATTCCTATATTTCACAGTAAATTCGGCTTCTTGTATCTGTTACAAATAATTCTGCTGACAACAATAATAAAACTAATCCGCCTGATTAAATATCTACAAGAAAATTAAATAGTATCATACACATATCTTACAGAATTATTTATATACCACGTTTTCAGCAGTTAAAATTTTAACCACAATTATGCTAACAACAATTTTGTGTCTGCACCTTTCTTGCTTAACATAACAGCAAAAATTTAATAATATCGTTGCAAATCGGCGAAAGTTTTACCTGAAGGTACTTCACAAGCTACCTTATCTTCAGGAATGATTGGACTGTCAAATTTAAAGAATTCCTTAGGATTTCCTTAGGAGCAGTTATTAAGGAACGTGTATAAATACCAATTTGGTTAAGAAACTCTAGGAGAGATTTTTAAGAAATTCTTAATTAAAGAACTCGTTAGCAACATTTATAAATTCGGGCCTATGTTGTATGAGTTAGATATATTAATATTCTTATGGTATTTGTACAATAGTTTGTGCTAGTTGGGAGTTCTTTAAAAATCTGGCTCTCAATGCTCTAGGTTAAGATATTCAAATATTTATAATTAACAAATGAATGTCAGTGTCAATAAATGCGAGCGATAATGCACTGACCAAATCAGATTTTTGAACTGATATTTATTTTTATTTTTGGGATGACTTAACGTTTTGGCCAACGGAACTGTAGCCCAGGGGCGCAGCTCAAGCTTTTTATGACTAATGAAGACCCGATATGATAATTCCTTATATTAAGCAAGATATGGTTTTTTAAAGTTTTACAATGAGTTCATGACGTCACCGGTGTTTGACGAGTTGCACTAAAACAGTGTTACAGTGTTCTTTCATGAGAGCAGATATATACACATTGTAAGTCTTGATTTATATTAATTTAACAATACAAACGAAACTATAATTATTTTGTGTAATTTTATGGTATTTGATATTCGAGTAAGGACGATTCTCATCTTTCATATTTCTGGTCAATATATAGAATCAAATCGATATCCGACGCATCATATAATATTTAATTCATTATAACTTTATACTATTTATTAACCAGCAATCTAACCTAACCTAACCAGCAAGTAATTTACGATTTTTATATAAATTTGTTGTATTTCGATCATGGTTTTTGGCCCATTGTAGCTCATGGGTGCATTTTGCTTTAAGACGGCCCTGAAATATGACCCCCAGGATAAGTCGCCACTGTACTTCTATCCATATTCTTTATATTCATATTCATATATATTCACTTTTAACTATTCGTGTACCTAATTATGTTAGTCACGTACGCATGAGTTTGAGTTGCAGTTGACGGTTATTAATATTGATCGGTTCAGCGCTAGGTGTCGTTTTGACAGCGTGACGTCACGGTAAATTCGTGTACGTGTCAGAAGGCAACACACGTGGAGACCACACGTTGTCATGGGAAACAACGCCTTTACATTTTATGTGAATATATTCGTGTCGGAAAGAACACTAAAACATCAACAGATTGATTTATTCGATAAGATATAGGCTATTGTACTGTAATGTTCAATTTTATTGAGTATTCTTACTAAAGTTAGATACGATAAAGTGGATAACAGCTTATTCGCTATTAGAATAAGACGAATTAATCAACTAGACAAAATTTGAACTAAAATTAGTAAAATTTGTGATACTGGAATAAATAAATAATCCTTCTATTTCGAAAACAATGCGTAAATGTAAGCAACGTAAATAAAGAACTATTCCTTATATAATATAATTGAATTAACCACAGCGCTTTTACGCATTATGATTTATAATTTGGTAACAGATTGGCACACCCAGCAATGGGTAATAAGCCGTGATAATATATTTATTTATTTTAT